>PVKN010009333.1:0-23912 GCA_004027915.1 Capromys pilorides
GAGGGTGATCATGTGTTCAATTCCCAGCTCTGGACAGAATAAAGGGAGAAAGGAAAGAAAAGAAGGAAGGGAAAAAAACAGAAAGAAAGAAAATGTTAGAAAAATAGGATCAAAGTAAGTTCCAAACAAGAAAAAGGAAGAAACTGATAACATTGAAAACAGAAAAATCAATTTAAAAAATTGATTTATTGCAAAGACCAATAAAATTAATGCCCTCTAACAAGTCTGACAAAAGACAAAAAATATGAAGGATCAATATCAGGAAAGAAAAAGTATATAACTGCAGACCCCACAGACTTCTAAATGTTAATAAGAGGGTACTACACACAACTTGGATCATAGAAATTTGATACTCTTGACAAATAGACTATCTTTTTAAAAAAACAAACTATCACAATGTATTTAATATGGAATACATTATGTTACTTGCTCTCTAAAACTATGAAATAAATTAAAGTTATGATTTTAGAACTTCCACAACACCAGGTGCAGTGGCCCACATCTGAAATGGCAGCAGTTGGGAGGCTGCTGCAAGTTTGAGGTCAGCCTGATCTACACAGCGGGACCCTGACCGTAAATAAATAAAATCTCCCATAGAAGAAATCTCCATGCCCATATAGTTTTACTGGAAAATTCTATCAAAGTTTAAAGATGAATTAACATTAATTAACCTGTACCTTTTAGTAAAAAAAAAAAATAAATAAATAAAGCACATACTGATTAATTTTAGAAAGCTCGTTTAACACTGTGATACCACAGCCAGGCAAGGACATTATAAGAAAAGAAAACTTTAGAATAAACTTCATAAGCAGAAACATAAGTTCTTAACAAAATGATAACAGACAGAATTCAGCAGTACATACAAATAATAACACAATAGGCCCAAGTGGGGGACACCAGGGACCTCTAATGAGACAGGAGGGCCATGTGCTGATATCTAGACCTGCTTGGTTGTCCAAATGCACAGAAGTCTTGTGTTGAATGCAATGCCTGGAACAGTGAAAGCTAATCTGACCTCGTGAACTTGATGTGATGGTCGACGGGCCATCAAGTTCATGACCTTGGCCAACCTCCTTAATCTCGTGAAGCTTTCATTTCTACATTTCTACACCAGGACCGATACTGGCTCTTACACAGCCAAGCCACTGCAAAGGCTAAGGGATTGGAGGCCTGTCTGCGAAGACTTCAGTAGAGCCGCTGCCCTTTGTGCAGTGCTCAGCTGCAGGTTCAAGGAACTCCCAAAGCCAGCACCTAACTTGAAAGTCAGATTTCAGTTTTGCTCAACTCAGTGTATTTCCCAGGCCTAGCAAAGCGTTGACACTCACAAGGCATCCCATAAACTCAACTGCATGGTATAGAGTTGAAGGAAGTCCAGAGCCCCAAGCCACTAAGGCCACAGCACAGGTAGGGGCCACACGTGGGCCTAGATGCATCCAGGGCTTCCACTTTCCTCTGCATGTGGTGATGTGCGGACGCTTTTCACAAAGCCCCGCTGCTGTGAGGGCAAGAGCACTACGGGTAAGCAGAGCCCCTCCAGGGGCCAGAGCAGAGAAACAGGCTGCTCCCACCTGCTCTTTTCCTTTCTGACATTTCGATGCTCTAAGAGTTTGAAATTTTTCTCTTTCAGTCTGTAAAAGTAAAGCACTGTATTTTATACAGTTAACTTTGGCTCATCTCATGATTCTCTCTAGCTTCAGGCTAATTTAATTGCTAGAATTAGTCCCCTGAAGAGTTGAGAGAGACCAACGATAATCAAGTTAAATTCACTCTGCATGATCAGTGTTTAATTAGGTATTGTTGAGAAATCCTTGTTAATTACAGTGTTGCTATCATCACAAGATGATGATTCACTTCTTAAACATATCAGAGGAAATTAAGGTGATGCATATTGTGACCTAGAACCAGTTAAGGTCCTAAATAAGTTGCACATACAAAGCAGCCCACACAAATTTGCTCAACTGATTTTTGGGAAAAATGTGCAATGAATTCAATGAACAAAAACAACATATTTTTTAAAAAGGCCCTGGAAAATTTGGGCATCCTTAGGCAAAGAAATGATTATACACCAAAACTTCACAGTTTACACAAAAATCAACTCAAAATGGGCACTAAATTTAAATGTAACACATAGAAGCAGAAAACTGCTGGAACCTGACATGGTGATGCATGCCTGTAATCCCATCACAAGGAGGCTGAGGCAGGAAGACAAGGCCTTTCTTACGAAAGTAAACACATAACATTACATAACCCAGCAAATGTACCCTGGGCATTTGTCCTAGAGACATGAAAATTTATGATCATAAAATATCCTGTATCTGAGTGTTTATAAAAGCTTTATTAGTAATTTCCCTAGCTGGAAATGACCCAGGTGCTCTTTAGTGGGCGACTAGATAAACAGAGGTACAACTGTACTGGAAGCTTGCACTCAGCAATAACAAGGCATGAGTGAACTAACAATACGGAAAATAGCCTGAAGAACATCAGAGAATAATGCTGCAGACCCTGAAAGCTCTTGTGCTGTCTGATTTCACTGAGATAACAGTTTTGAACCGACAACATTACCAGCACAGGAGTGGATGGGTAGTTGCTAGGGATAAGGGAGGGGGCACATCGTGGATGCTGAAAAGAGGCCAGCTTGATCAGAAAGGATGATCGGAACAGAAGACCTGCTCCGTATCTGGATGGGTCACAGCGTGGGTACTTATGCAGTGGACAAAATTATACATGGTGTATGCACATGCATGCACATACACACACACACACACACACACACACACACACACACACATGAGCACAAAGCAAACTGGAACAATGTAAATAGATGAGTGGATAGCATCCATAATGGAGAAACAGGGCGATGTACAAGAGTCTCGAACATTGCTTCTTCCAACTACATATGACTTTACATTAGCCTCCTCAAAACAGTAAACGCCAAGGAGGCACTAAATGGAAGCAAAGCTTTTGTAAATGGGCAGGGGAGGCAGGATTGAAGGATGGGGAGGTAAATGGAGAAGAAAAAAATTATAATATAGTATGTGTGGGTACAAATTCCCTGTAATGAATGTGATCAATGAGTATGACAAATATGTACTAATAAAAATGAAGTTTGTTTCTTTTTTAAAGACACAGCAGGCTCCTGGGAGAGCTACAATTTTAACACTTTTAGAAGAAAAATAGGGACCTGAGAGATAGATCAATAGAATCAGTGCATGCCTGGAAAGCACATGGTCGTGAGTTCAATCCCCAGTATTGGGGAAAAAAAAGAGTAAAATATCTTTGTGACTGAAGGTTGCCAGAAGGCTTCCCTCCAAAGCCCATATGGAACTGAAACTATGAAGTTACGAATTGATACATCTGACACATTCATTAAAAGATTGTACAGCAAAGGGCATTCCAAAAAATGAAGGGAGTCACGGAGCGCTAGACCTGTGCAGCGAGGCTTCTGACAGAGAACTGATAGCCAGAAGAGATGCCATTACACTGGACACGTTTTAAATGGGCAAAACACAGAAAGAGGAAATTCCACAAGAGAAAAGCTGGTCGCTGTGCATGCACAAAGGTGCCTGGTAACCCACGAGAAATGGAAACCATTGCAACTGGCAAAATGACAATTATGCCATAGCACCTAGTGCTGGTGAAGAAGTGGGGTGATTTGGATCTCTTATGCTGCTGGTAGTGTGTCACTGAGTACGCTTACCAAGAAATTTGGCAATGTCTGGTACAACGGAACATGCATGCGTTTTGTGACATAGCTTAACATCTTGTTTGTTCATGGATCACTGCATGATGCTGTAACTCGATATTTGTAATTGAAGCAAGTTTTCTGCAAGAACACTGCGGCTCACAAAGCACTCTGACATTTTTCATTCCATATAATTTTTTAAAAAAATTTATTTAGTACAGAGTCTATAGGATCTCCTATGTAGCTCGAACTCATAATGATGCTCCTGTTTTCAGCCTTTTAAGTGCTGGGATTATAGGTGCATGCCACCACTCTCAGTCTCAATCACCATCTCACTGTGTCCCAGGGACAGGGTCAGCACAGCATGCTGGGGTTTGAACCACGGTCCCTGCATCTGCCTAAGCAGGTGCTTCAATCTGCCAAGCTATCTGACTGGTTCTTCCATATCATTTTTAATACTCCACCATGACCAATAGTTTTATGTCAGTGTTAATTTCTGATGCTAATTATTTTACTGTTCTGTTTCCGTTCTTTATTAAACTGTAAATTTCGTGCCAATGTTAATTTCTTGCTTTTGTTTAGTGTACCATGGTTATATGATATTAACATTATAAAATTCTGGATATAGATTATACAGAAATTCTGTACTATTTTGGAACTTATTTTTAAGTTGAAAAGTATTTTAAAGTAAAAATGTCTCTAAAACAGGAAAAAACTATGCTAGAGACATTCCTGTACTAGAACACACATGCAGGGATGTTTGGGGCAACATCGGTTTGCAAAGGCAGAAAACTGAAAATGCCAAAATGTCCATCAAGAAAGGACTAGATCAGCATATTGTGCCCAGATCCTACAGTGACATACCCGGCAGTAGTTAGCACACATGGGCCTAGCCACACATGTGCCGACATGGTACAGCTCCAGAACAGAACAAGCGTGAACACAACAAGCTGCGCAAGGATCATTTACGGCACAATACAATTTTTTTGAGATGTAAAAACATCATTAAGTATTTTGTGGAAGCCTGAAAGAAGAATCGAGAAAGACACGAGAAGGCACAGGGGAGGAGTGGTAACTGGTGAAGCAGAGGCAGGAGATGGCACTCAGGGGACAGCAGCCAGGAAACCTCACAGTAAAAGGCTTAAGCTGAGTTGGCTGGTCCATTACTAGTTTGTTAGGCACTGGTGTGACTTATTTCATAATAAAAGGTTTAATTTGATTGTTACAAATGCAACACTCTGGTAGCGGATGTTGCTAGTGACGAAGGCTATGTGTGTGCAGGATCGGAGGCATAGAAGACATCGCCATACATTCCTCATAGTTTTATCGTGGAGCCTAAAATGCTCTTTTAAAAATAGTCTTAATGTACTTTAAACTTAAGCCAAAGGAATGGTAGGTAGCTCAGCAGGTGGGCAGCAAAAAGAAAGGCTGCTCTGAGGCTGAACTAGGAGCAAGAGAGCAGAAACACGCTCAGTCCTGCTCGCCTGCTCTCTCTCCACCTGGGACATCTGCCAATGTGCTTGGCTGCCAGCACACATGGGAGAGGATGATGCCATGTTCATGCCAAGCCCAGGGCACTGGTGCCTCCCCGGACATTTGGATGGGGCTAAGATCAAATGGCAACTCAGCACCTTTGATCTCATTTTGGAGACAAACTGGTCCATTCTGGGATTGTCTTGGCATAGGGCTGAGAATAGAAAACAGAGTTGGGACATGAGATCTATGAGGGCCACCACCAGCACCTCAGTCACTAACGTTTCCCTAATGGCAAACTCTAGAGACAAAAGTTGGGACAGGAGCTAAGAGAAGAAAGACAGAAGCTTGACTGGAGACAAGAGCCACCCAGCTAAGACTGCATAGTCAGGCCTCTGACCTGATCACCCTAGAGCATGATTAGCTACTGGCCTCTGCTGACTACCTGAAGACCCTCACCATCCCATGGAAGTAGTGAATGATTCTGGAGGTGAAGGAATGCGTTCGGGATCCAGGACCACTGTCAGGGGGAGCCAGACCATAATCAAGGTTGAAGATACCCAGGGTCAGCATGAGAGTATTGGGCTACTGAGGGTACTTTGGAAGAGAATAAAGAAAGGGAAATGGGAGCTCCAAAGACAAATCCATCTAATTCTCAGTTGAGGCCCAGGCCCAATTCTGCCTCCTGCACTTTCTCCCAGGTAGCAGCTGGGCAGTGCCTCCTAAGTAGGAGTGGACTATTTTGGCTCCTGTTCCATCTTTCCTGGGTGGAGTTCCAGGCTGTAGAGGTAGAAGGATTCAGAACACCAGCACCAACCATCCACATGGCATTAGCGTGGCATCATCTTCTCCCATGCATGCTGGCAGCCAAGCACATTGGCAGCTGTCCCAATTGGAGAGAGAGCAGGAATAGTGCGTGTTCCCACTCTCTTGCTCCCCGATTCAGCTTCTGGTCATATAGCAGAGCTCCTGGCTTTTCCCTTGCTCTAGACTAGCCAGTAAGAAAGAAAATCCCATTCCTCCCAAGTGCTGCTAGGATAGTCACATGGGGCTATCTACCTACGGAGAGCGGGGGCACTCATGAATGGGCCCTTACATGAGTTCACTATGGTAAATGTGGACCCCAGGCAGAAAGGAGGGATCCAGAGGCAGGGAAGAATGGGAAAGGGGGTTGGAGGATCGGATTTATGAAGTTTGATGTTGAAATGGGAATGAAGGTGAAGAGGGAGGATTTGCCAGAAAGCTGACAAACCAGGGAGGTGCTGGGTAGAGAGAGAGAAGCACGAAGAGAGCATAGAATGAAGACTCGGAGGTTTGGGGAGTGTGAGAACAGCGGAGTGGAGACAACCAGCAGGCAGGTGGCACTGTAGGTCTAGCATTCACAGGGGAAGCGCACACTGGCCTCTGGAGAAATCTCGGCTGGATCAAAGGGTTCGGCATTACCTGCAAAGATTTGTGGAATTTCTTGTTCCAGACTCACCTTGCAGTTTCTCCATAAGAGTTCTTTTTTAAAAAAAAAACAAATTTAAGTTATTTCTTTTTTCTTTCTTTCACTTAATATATAGCTTGGACACGTAGTGACCCTCCTATCTCAGCTTCTCCAGCGCTGGGATTACAGGTGTGCACCACTGTGCCCGGTTTTGGTGACCAGCATGGTACCGGAGATCAAACCTGGATCCTTGTGCTTTCGAGGCGGGGCAGGTGCCTAGACCTCTGATCTATCTCCCCAGGCCCAATTTTAGTTTATTCTTAACTGACACAGAAAAACATAGAAACCATATATGTTTATGGATTACCATGTGATGTTTTGATGCATGTATGCACTGTGTAATGCTTAAATGAGAGCAAACATATCTAATACTGCAAATATTCATCATGTCTTCATGGAGAAAATATTAGAAACTCTTTTCTTTTGTTTTTTAGTTTGGGGAAGGGTCTACAGGGTGTTCAGGGTCTCACTACTAGATTGGACTCATAGTGATCCACCTGTTTACAGTCTTTCAAGCGCCGAGATTACAGGCAGCATACCCCAGGAACGAGGCCAGCACAGCAGGCCCGGGGATCAAGCCCCTGGCCCCTGTGCCTGCTTGCAGGAGCTTTAATCTGCTAATCTATTTGGCCCACTCTAAAAAGTCTTTCTTATCACTTTGAAATACATGATACTTTGTTGTTACCTATGGTCATTCTGTGTACTGTAATAGTTTTTTGAAGAATAACAAAAACTATAACCAGAAAAGGGTCTTTAAAAGAGCCAGTATTGGGGCCAGGGAGATAGCTCAGGGGCACAAGTGCGTGCCTGGCAAGTGCAAGGTCCTGCGTTCAACCCCTGGTTCTACAAGAAAAATAAATAAATTTATAAAATAAAAGAGCCAGTATTACAGTAGAAAATGAACTCAGTAGATTTAATTTCCAGCATGATATCTTTGCTACCACAACTGCTATACCTTTTTTGCACAATACAGGCTGTGGAACTTACTAGAGAGAAATTAAAGTAAAAATTCCTAAGAAAGATGCTGTACTTTGCTAAGATGAAATGAAGTTTGTTCCTTAAACATTTTTAAATGGCTCTTAATCTCCTTTATCAGGATCGGTCTTTTTAGACAAAAGCCTCTTTGGGTCAAGTCTTTAGACAGCGGATTTCAAAAGCCTCCCTAACTGGTGGGGCTGACGAGACTAATCAGACAGCAATTTCCTTGGTCCTAGTTGAAAATCGTGATGAGCTGAGTAGAGGTGCTTTGACCAACTGGGTAGAGAGTGTAATTTGATATCTAAGCTGCTGATGACAGTACATAGTGCCTATAATAGGCACTCGATCCGCACACAGTAATGAACTGAGAGGAAGAGAGAGGCTATTGATGGACATTCAAAAATCTTAGCAGTAGCCAAGAGATACTGATTAGGTGGCATTAAGAACCAGATGACTAAGCCTTCAGCATTCGAAGTTCCTTAGCGCAGCCCCCGCAGCTCAGCACCGGACATCATTTCCCTTTGTGTTGGAAATGCTTAAAAGGTTTATGTAAATCAGAAAAGTTGCTCTCTCCCCCGCTGCCGCCCACCCCAGGTGCTAGGATGCGGCTGTGACTCATCAGGTGAGTGTACTTGACTACTTGATGCAGCTCCTGTTCCGAGCAACAAAGAAACTCTTTGTCATCAGCTTTCTGCCCCCCCCCCTCGATTTCTAGAAGCTACCTGACAAGAAGAGGCACACAGGGCCCCTGCAATGGTGGTCCGCTTCCCTAGCTGTGTGAGGTTTTGAGGGGGACTGTAACAAAGTGCCACAAACTGTGTGGCTCTGTCACTGCTTTGCGGTACTGGGGCTGCACCCCAGAGCCTTGCGAATATTAGGCAAGTGCTTAAGTTCTGGGCTATACCTCCCAGGCACTGGGTGATTTCAACACCAGCCGCTTTTGGTCTTGCAGATTTGGAGGCTGGAAGGCTGAAATCAAGGTGTCCATTGAGTGGTTTCCTTCAGAAGGCTGTGGACAGAATCTTCTGCCCTGTGGATGGCCACCTTCCAGAGCAGTGATGGTGAAGCTTTTAGAGCTCTCAGTGGTAACAGACAGTTTGCTGCAGCATATATGCCATAGGTTCAACACCATTCTGTGTGTGTGCGTGCGCGTGTGCGCACGTGTGCTTGTGTGCGCATGCGCACAGGTTATTAGCGTAGGGCCCACCCTGAAGACCTCATTGTAACTTGACGACCTGTCTAAAGAAACTGTCTTCAAATGAGGTCACACTCTCAGCTAGCAGGGTCTGCACTTCAGCACAACTTTGAGGAGACGAACATACAGTCCAAGAAGCACCCTTCTCACATTGTGAGGCCTGCTGTGGTAAGCCTGAGACATGGACCCAAGGACTCTCAGAGCTGTGGGATTCCCCCCGAAAGACTATGCAAGGCTGCAAGGACCCTGTCCAAACACAAGGCAGTGAGTGGCTTGCTTGAGATTACAATCCACTTCTTAGGAAGCGCCAGAGCCCTGTGCAGAGCCATGAGGACAACTCGAGCAGAACCCTTTCCTAAAGACCAAGCTACGCGGCAAGAGCCCCCCCTCCCCAAGTGGGCAGCGCTCCGAGCTACATTTCTCCAGGTGTTCTTTGCCCCACTGTGCAGCCCACTTGGCCCTTGGCCCATTTCTAGGCATGCCCAAGGCCCGACAGTGAGTCCAAGCAAAGTGTTTTTTTTTTTTTTTTCACCCCCTTGGGCACATTTTAAGCCCATTTGAAGGGTAAAAGAAAACAGATGGAAGAAATAAAGAAAAGTGACTTAGCTCATTAAAAACTGTGAGCGAAAACTGCATTAGCTTAGACATATGCTGAGCTTTCTCTTTCAGTAATACAGTGAAGGATCACGGTTATTGCTTAATCTTCATGCAGTTTTCTTTCTCTGAGGTCCATAGATCAGCCTGGTGCCTCTTTTATTTCTTACTGAAAATTTTATTAAATATCTATATCATAAAATTTAAAATCTTAACTATTTAAGCACTGGGGGTGGAACCCAAGACCCTACACCTGCTAGCAAGAGCTGTACCCCTGAGATACACCCTCGGCCCCCTTAACCATTTTAAATGCATAGCCCAGTGGCATAAGCATGCTTACACTGCTGTGAAGCTGTCCCCACCATCCACCTCCAGAACTTTTCATGTGAGATTGAAATTGTGCCCCATTAAACACTAAAATCCCTGCTACTCTCTTCCCCCAGCCCCTGGAAATAGGGAGTCTGCTTTCTGTCTCTATGAATTTGACCCCTCTGTACCTCATGGATGCAGTCACAGTGTCTGTCCTCCCTAGATGGCTAATGTCATTGAGCACACAGGCAAGCGTGCAGGGGCAGTGGCTCCCAGAGCTCATTACTACTTGATCCCTCTGTGTTCACTTCTCCACACTCTGTTCACCAGGCCCAGGGCTCACTTCCAACATAATCTCTTCCCAATTATTGTTCCACATGGCCCTGTGGGCTCCTTCAACTAAAAGTAACCCAACATCTAAGTTTTAAAGTCCACATTTTTCATAGTGGAGGTTATAAGGGGTTGATGAGATAGTTCAGTGGACTAAACGCCTGCTTAAGCAAGTGCAGGAACTGGGGTTCAATCCCTAACACCACAGGTCATGCCAGCCCCACCCCCAGGGCACAATGAACCAGCAACTGAGTTCGGGCATCATGGCTCATGCCTGTAATCCCAGTGATGGAGAGGTTGAAAACAGGAGGATCACTATGAGTCTGAGCTGCATAGCGAGACTCTGTACCAAATTCATAAATGAAAAAAAAAGGAGGCAATAGGGAGGACACTGGGGTGTGTTTTATAACAGAGATGGACCATTAGCCTTATTTGTCTAACCCTACTGTGTGGTACAACGTTGTTTGCTAAGATAGTCTTTATGAGTAATGTAATCTGCAAGTCCTGAATTATGTTTGGTGTTTGCTTCCTCTGACCATCTCCACTTTATCAGTTCCTGTCACCTCTGTGACTTTTGGCCGGTGCTCTGGGCACATTCATTTCCCTCATGAGTTAGCTCCTTCTGAATGTCAGGTGCTCAGCAGCTGCACAGAAGAAATAGCCAACACTTAGTTGGCAGCCACCAAATGTGGCGATTTGACATATACAATCTCACCACGGCTGCCACCACTATTAACTCAGATGAGAAATAACAAGATTCAGAGAAGTTAGAGAACCTTACCTGGGCCTGTGAATATAACAGTACAGAAACAGGATTTGAACTCATGGCTGTCTCTTCCAAAGTTCCCACATTTTTCATCTCACACTTGTCTGCAGACCTGGCCATCTCTGCTTTCATTCCCCCTAAACAGACAGAGGATCGTTCCTACTCCAGCACCCTTTATAGCTGACACAGTGCTGGGCACACAGCAGTTGCTTCTTGACTGAGCTTGGTTACAGTTCAACAAGTCTAGCCCTTGACTCCAGCCTGATGCACCAGTGTTAGTCTGTGGCATAAGATGAGCATATCAAGCTTCTGGCTGATGTCCATTCACCGATGGGGCCTAGTTCAGCTAAGTCTGGAATTTTCTTATTGGTTTTGATGTCTCCCGGAATACAAAGCAAAGAGTTTCCAGAACAACTGCAAGTGCTATTTGAGAAGTTGGAAGTTAGTACACCATAATTAGATGTGGGCAAGCAATTGTAGCCCATTACCCTGAGGATCCGTAATCTCCTTGAAGTCACTATCAAGACAGTATTTCCTGATCCATTTTTGCATAAAGTTTCAAATGATTTCTCTTTGACCCAAAGTCTGTTGATCTATTAAGAGCTTTTAAACTTCTCATGACAACAGAATGAACCTGTGTTCAGTTCTACGTCCTACTGGAACTGGAAATAACATATTGATTTTGAAATAATAGCTTGGTAGACATTGACAAACTTTAAATCAAAGCCTCTCCCGAATTGTATTATAGATGTTTAGTACCGTCAAAATAAATGCTTCTGTTCCATGCGAAATTAGTACAAAGTGGAACCTTTATTCAAGACCAGTGATATTCAGAAAATCCAAGTGTGAGTATTTTGGGGTAGCTTTCTGATTCCCAAGGTGGTGCAAAAGGCCCTGAGAGTGCTCACTGCTCCTGAATTATGATGAGGCCATGACTATTGGGTGACACTGTATCAGACCACTTCTCTCAAACCCCTTCTCAGTGTGCAAAATGAGGGACAGTGGATGTGTCAGTCTCAGATATAGTCAGGCTCTAAAATTGTTTCTGGCTTTCTGTCATCGCTTGCTCAAGAATATTAAATCAAGGCAAGTGGTCCTCCAATATTTGTGTCCATAGGCTACTCTTTCTTATTGTTGGTGTGGCACATCTTAGGGGAGAAAAGACTCAAAAGAACAGGAAAGAAGCAAGCAAACACGACAACACAATGACACCCCAGTCCCACAAGTGTTCCCAGTCACCTCTCCAGGCACCTGGCTGCTCTTCAGCCCTGAGCCTCCTGAAAGGAGTTGTGGGCTGCTTTGCCCTGAGTCCAAATGCTTAGGAAAGAAAGCTTTCAGGTGTACTCAAACTACTCTGGAAATTTGCTTCATTTACATCTTGTTTGGGGTTTTGTCTTTGATGTTGTTGTTGTTTTGAGACAGGGTTTCGCTGTATATTCAGACTGCCCCTGAACTCACTGTACGTAGCCCAGGCTGGCCTCGAATTTGCAGCCATCCTCCTGCCTCAGTCTCCTGAGTGTAGGGCCAAGTTACATCTTGTGCTGCACCCCACATGCATGACCTCTTCTGGGGAGCAAGTTGTTTCACCTCTACCCACTGTGTTTATTCATGCACAAGAGCAGAGAGCCAGAGAGAAAACCAGGGAGGTTCCAAGACATGGTGGAGTGTCAGCGCAAGGTTCCGTAGCCCAGTTGCATTCACTCTCTGAAAGCTTTGAACAGAGGAATGACTTGATCTCGATGTGACTTCATAAATATCCCCTTGGCAATGCTGCAGAGAGGACGGGGCGGGGGGGCAAGGGCAGAGGCAGGAAGACCCTCCAGGAGGCCCCTGTAGTGATTCAGCGAGAGACAACACAGACTTAGAGGGAGCCAGAGACATTTAGAAGGAAATATGGGGGCCAGACAAATAGCTCAGTGGATTAAAGCTCCTGCAAGACGGCACAGGGGCCGGAGGTTTGATCCCCAGGCCTGCTGTGCTGGCCCTGTACCCAGGGCGTGCTGAGAAGGCAACTGAGACTGGGTGTGGTGGCACATGCCTGTAATCCCAGCCCTTGGGAGGCTATAAGCAGGTGAATCACTATCAGTCCTATCTAGTATGAGACCCTGAGTACCCTGTCCCTGTAGATCCTTTCTTAAAAAATACAGAAGCAGAAGAAGATGAAGAAGAAAGAAGAGAACGAAGAAGGAGAAGAAGAAGAAGAAGAAGAAGAAGAAGAAGAAGAAGAAGAAGAAGAAGAAGAAGAAGAAGAAGAAGAAGAAGAAGAAGATATGGACAGAATTTGCTGATGGACAAAACATAGCGTGTTGAACTCCAAGTTTGGGCCTGAAGCACCGCTGCTTTCTGAGCTGTGGCTCAGGCACAGTGGACAAGCTCAGGGGACTGACTCAAGCAGACACCCTGGCGGCAATGCCAAATTCGAGGTTGAGATTGCAAATCTAGGGTTCAGGGGAAAGTCTCAGGTTGCGGGTGCGAAATCAGCAGCAGCACATAGAAGATTCTCAAGGCCTAAGCACAGAAGGGCAACCTGTGCAAGGAGAGAAGTGGGGTGTGGGTAGAAGGGGTGTGTGGCTCTCAGCCTTCAGATCCGATGAGCGAGAGTGGTCTGAGCATCACTGTGGCTGCAGGCATCCCCCAAGCCCTGTTTTGTGCCTTTGCCTTCAGGCCTGCCTAAGCTCTCTGTGCCTTGTGCCTCCAAAGCACCACGCCCATTTCGCCTTTGGTGCACGTTCCCAGTGAGATTCCCCTGCTCATCCATGCCTCTGTCTTCATGAGACTCACACGCTGCCATGTCCAAGCCATCTCCAGGTGCCACATGCAGAGCCTGCTGAATGACAGATACATGGCGCAGGAGCCATGCTGAAGGGAATGGCACTGTTTATCTCAAGCCAACCAGCTGATGCAGAGGGGTTGAGTTTGGCTGCCACCCTATCAGGTTGCCTTGGTAGGAGTGGGGCATTTGGGCACGGTGTATGGTGACTTGGCTGTGTTCTTGAAACATAGCCTGGCACCTCTCGCACCAAGAGGCCTTTGCCCGGAATTTGTTTAGGGGTTTTCTTAGCAGGAGTGCTGAACTGATGGCACGTTATTAATCCTGTCATTTCATTTCAAGACAGTAGCCTGACCCACAAATTTAACCTGAGCTTTATTTTGATAGGTTTTTAGTTATGGTCCAGTTTTTACCAGTTAAATTCTGGCAGACCGGCACTTGTGTTGAAGCAGAGTGACTAAATTCAATTAATAAGGTCTCCAATATGCACCCAAATAGCTCAGAATCCAGGATGCAGGCTGCTCCTTTACTTGCACCCACACGAGCAGACCAGAGAATGCTTTACTCTAGGTTTGGAAATGGGACAGTCCGGCTCTGGCCGGCCTGCTAAATTCCAAGCAGAAGTAAGAAATGAAGTGGAGAGGCGAAAGGCATAAAATGCATGTGAAGGTGCAGCTAGAAACGCTTCTTCCTTCCAAAAAAAAAGTGAGACATTTTAATAGGGTCCTGAATCATGTTTATATTACAAAAATGGAAATTTTATTATTAATCAGGAAGAAGTCGAAGCTTCCAAGCCACCTTTCTGGAATAAATGGCACTACATCAATCAAGGACAATAGAATAATGAATTATTTACACCTAAATCTCAATTTTGACTGGGGCCATGGTAGAGCAGAGCCCTTTTCAAAGTCTAAAGGGTGCAGCAAGTTAACCATAGAAGTGCTTCTCAAGGGTTGGTCCCTGTCTCCTCAGGCAGAGGGGTCAAGAGAGGAGGACGGGCCACGAGAGGAGGTGGGGCCACGAGAGGAGGCGGGGCCAAGAGAGGAGGCGGGGCCAAGAGAGGAGGAGGGGCCAAGAGAGGAGAAGGGGCCAAGAGAGGAGGCGAGGCCATGCAGGGTTCAGCCTGTCAGGAAGGCCCTGCTCTGTTCTGGTTGGTCGGGTGATATGAAGGCATAAGTTTATTATAACAACTGTCCACACTAAATTTTTCTAGGAAAAGTTATTTTGTTTTATTTTTTTAAAAATTAAGAAACTTCTAGAGTCTATGACTTGTCCTACAGGTTTGTTGGTTTCATACTCATATTAAAAGCCATTTAAAATACAGACTTCTAATATGAATTTGGGAGACTTTCTATTTGGTTTTGATTTGGATTTTGGGTTTAATTTGTTTTCCCAATTACCAACTGCCTCCAAGGCTCGCTGGTACAGAAACAAAACAAGCTGCTCAGGTAAATGACAGCCTGACACTTTCATATTTCTGACTCACTTGATGTTAGTCATTTTTCCCCCACTGGAATGATCCATGCTTTCGTGACAAATGCTTCATATTAATTTTAAAAGTGGATTCACTGATGTCATAATTTTTCATTTTGCTCAGTCCTGAAGCAGTCATTCCCTGTAGAGAAAGGACACATATTCCACCAGATAATTACTGTTGTTTATTATGGAGGCAGAAAGAACAATAATATTGTCTTTTTTCAGCAAATGCCCCCAGTTCATAAAAGAGATGAATAAAAGATTAAGGAATAATAAGTGAGAGTTATAATATTGTGAATCATTTCTTACTGCTTATCAGTATTGGTAAGGAAAAAAATGTTCAGCTTGGAAAGATAGGAAGGCCTTCCTTAGGCATTTTAGCTAATCTCTACTATTCAGGGCCAGTGCGCTACCCGCCCCCATGAAGACCAATTTGAGGGTCACAGCTACGGGAAGGATTTGTGTTGAACACATAATGGGCAATGAAGCTCCACAAACAGATGGGAGGAATGTTCTTGTGGAGAAATGTTATCCACAGATACTGAAAATGTGGGCTTTCATTGTGAATTTGGAGACTGACCGGTCCTCAAAACAAAAATGATTTTGCTTGGGGACTGACCAATGGACATGATAAGATGAAAGTTTTTGCTGGTTATGGTGGCACAGGCCTGTAGTATCAGCACTTGGGAAGCTGAAGCAGGAGGATCATTGTGAGTTGAAGGCCAGCGTGGACTACATAGTGAGTTCAAGACCAGCCTGAACTACCTGATGAGATACTGTCTCTAAATAAATAAGTAAATAAATATCCCCAAACAAACAAAAATGAGTTTTTGGGCGGGACCCGGATTCGAACTCATGACCTTGTACTTGCCAGGCAGGCACTTGTGCCATGGAGCTATCTCCCCAGCCTCCCAAAATGGTAATGTTTTAAAAAAGAGGTTTCTGCTGTACTATCAGAGTCAGGCAAATGCCAGGGAGATACTTTGGCAGCATAAGCACCTACCTAACAAGTGCAAAGTCCTGAGTTTGATTCCTGGTACATTCCCAAGCCCCGCCAAAAAAAAAAAAAAAAAATTGTTCATCAGAGTCAAGCCAGATGAAGTGTGCTGACATGGATGTGCCTGTGTGTTCCTAGGCCTGTGGCTTAATAAAAGTTCGTCACCAGCTCGAGAGACAATTGGGATGTGGCCGGGAAGATAATGAAATTGGTGCAGATTCAAAGGTGGCTCTGAGAGAGGATCATATTTTTAAATTGCAGTTGCATCCCGTGGAATGGAGCCTTGGGGTGACATCTGAGATTCCCCAAAGCAGTCTGTGGTAACAGTGAGCGCATCTGTATTTTGTTGGGGTAGTTTTCCAAGTCAGTTCTTAAAAAGCATATGAGTCAGCACATAGAAATAATATCCCGATTAAGGAAACCATGAATCCAGCCCTGAGGTGTGCAAAGTGAACCACAGGCATCACGTGGAAGCCCAGGAGCACGCATCTAAGTCGGAGTTTGTTGACACCCACTGGGCTGGGTTGCAAAATGCTGGAGGAACCTGTGGCCATCACTACGCCTCCGCTGTCACTGGGCCTTTGGTTTGCTTTGCCTTCCCATCATGAAATGCCCAACCCTCTTCAGAGAGGAAGTAGCAAAGCGCGTCACAGCTAAAAGCAAGGCAATGCACTGGCTGCCTGTGGAGGCACTAATTCTCAGTGGGGTGTACCCATGGGCCCCTAAGTGGGGGGCAGTCAGGAGAGGAACAGCACTGATGGCTGTGGGTAAGGACAACACAACACAGAAAGAGCACTCGATGCTCCCCACACCCCTCAGAAGCATCCAGTGATACGGCCACCTGGATGACACCTAACTCAAAGAACTCAGGCTTGTGGCAAAGTCACTGTGCTCACACAGGCATCGACACAGGCTTTCAGCACCCCCGGTGCACAGCCCATCTTGCAAAGTCTGTAGAAAGCACCCACTCCCCCCCACGGCCCAGCTTCCCGTCCTCCTGTCCCAAGAAGGCCACACTTTGTCCTTCTTCCCTAATTCCCCCAGGCATGTGTCCTGCAAGCAGCCATTACACGGCTCTGCATGCTTGGGACGGTGTTCCCAGCTGTCAACATTTTCTAACTATGAAATAAAATGTGAATGTCGAAAAGTAATTTAATTTAGGATACTTTTGCTTCTCAGGCTGCTCCGTCACCCCAGGGAGGCTGGCTACAAAGTTTCCCCTGGCCTGCTCTCCCAGTGTTTGGGCTGGCTGGGAACTTTCACATTTCTTCCATACACAACACCCATACATTTTTAAGTGAAAAGGCTTAGAGGACCCTCTTCCCTCCTGTCACCAGCGGGAACAGCTTTCTCTGCACCATTTCCATAACAGGAGACACAGACACCAGTTCAATCATGTTGTGGTGACCGCTGGACACCAACAGAAACACACAGGGCCACCTTGGGGCTAGCTAGCCAAACAGGTAAGCCCGGCGTAGTTTGCTCCATTTGGTTTCTTTCTTCCTGGCTTTTCCTTCCTGTATAAATCACATTTAAATTACCTGCTGGGGAGGAATACAAATGACACCGGCAGCCCTCGTGAGTCATCATTTCACTGGGGAATAAAGCGGCTTTGCTTCGAAAAACTAATTAATTTTGTTACGTGCTGTGGAAACAGGCCTTTCAGATGAACCCAAACAGTGGCTGTTGCATATGATTGTCTAAAAATAAACGAACACCACACATTAATGGCTGGTTTAGAAGTACATAAGCAGTGAACAATGAGATATTCTAGAATGAAAAATAACATGAAGTTTGCTTAGGATATTAAAAAGGAAAAAAAAACACAAAGTGAGATCTCACCTGTTTACCTCGAAGATAAACAAAACATATTTGTCACTCTTTTCTTTATGTTTTAATTAATTTTATTTATTTTTCAGGTGCAGAATATTTATTAAGAGAAAGAATGCTTCTGCCTGAGAGAAGGGACAGGAGGGGGACCTGGGCACATTGCCCCTAATTTTAATGAGAAATAGCAATGAGACAGTTTCAAAACAGGTTCATAGGACAGTTACAACAAGTAATACACTGCATAGTGTTGTCTTCATAGTAGTTATTCAGAGGACAACATACAGACTGAATATGTTGTCTAAAAACTGTTAGTACAAATCTCAAAGCCCATTGTCTTGTGTGGAGACAGCCCACCTGGGGCCCTGGAGGAGAGGGCGCACCATCCAAGCTGGCCTCGGCCCTTTGTCTCTCTGGGTCTAAATGGTCTCGTCTCTGCAACGCAGGGGGGCCTTCCATAGCCAGTTCTCAGACGTAAGTGCCAAACGGCATCATGACTGTGAAAGTACTGTGCAAACTGAGCAAGCCACGAGCCCCTATGGAACCTACTCCATTTGTCCAGAGTAGTGTTATGGTTTGTGTCTAGTTGTCCCCCCAAAGCCTCATGCAATGACAGGGCAGTGACTTCTAGAGTTTGAGACTTGACTCATGATCCACTGGGATTATGTGTTTTCGTACTGATGGGATTATGGGTCTAAGTACTTCTGGGATTATGGGTGTGGCCTAAGGCAGTTAGGCTGAGGCAGAGAGCCTGAATACAATACAGAGACAGAGAGGCAGACTCTCGCTGCTGCTCTCTGCTTCCCTGGTTGGTTGGTTGCCTGTCACCATATTGTTGCTGTTCTGCCACCATGGACTGCTGCTCTCTATCATGTGCCACTGAGCCTTAGAGCCGGCTGAATATGGACTGAAACCTCCACAAACTGTGAGCTGAATAAACCTTTCCTTCCTTCATTTTATGTGAAGAGTAACTAAGACAAGTAGAAAACAGCAATCTGAATTTCTTTTGTACAGGGCTGGGGAGATAGTTCCATGGCACAAGTGTGTGCCTGGCAAGTGCAAGATGGTGAGTTCGAACTCTGGTCCTGCCAAAAAAAAAGAACTTCTTTTGTACACAAACACCTCTCTGCTCTATTTTCTCAAGTCTCTGTGAGTTACTAACATGCCAAGCAGTGAGAATATTAGGACCTACTCCTCTGGACTCTACTTTGTTTTCACTTTGGCTTTTAGTTTTAGGAGAGGGTCTTGCCATGCAATTCAGGCTGGCCTTGAACTCACTGTGTAGCCCCGGCTGGCCTCGCAGTGGTCCTCCTGCCTCAGCCTCCCCAGGGCTGGGATTCCATGCATGTGCCACCATGTGGGGCTGCTCTGCCCTCTCATTCAGTGGCAACAGTCAGCAAACTGTCATTCTCTTTCTCTTCCTCCCTCCCTCCTTTCCTTGTTTCTTCCCCTCCCTCCGTATCAGGAATAGAACCCACGGCCCTCTTCACACTGTGTTCCTCCTGCTTCAGCCTCCCAGAACACTATCATTTTCATATATCACTGCATTATTTTTCTGATTTTTTACTTTTTACTGTTGAAAAATAGTTTTTAAAACATTCTCAGTTCATAGGCCTTACAAAAAGAGGCAGCAGGCCAAATTTAGCTCCTCACAGGCCAAGGTCTGCCCCTGCAGGGACAACAGAAACACATCCCTTGGCCTACGCCTCTATCCAGGCCTCCTTGTGCATGCTGGGCACGGGCTGTCCCGTGCACCGGCCCTCTAGCGCCACACCCCCCTTTAGGGAAGAAGTGCTGCCTTCTCTTACTTGCGACCAAGAATCCTCGATTTTATTTATGTGTTCATCCATTCACTTAGGTTTCTAAAAAGTTTGCACTACCGAGGCTAAAATCAAGGGATATTCTATCATGGAACTACATTCCTGATGCCCTTTGTCATTTTATTTATTTAGACAGGGTTTCGCTAAGTCACCCAGAGCAGCTTTGAACCTGAGATCCTCCTGTCTCAGCCTCCCATTCCTGGGACTCCAGGCATGCATCACCAGCACACGGCTTCTTGTAATTTTCTATTTAAAAAAAGTCCTTTGGAAATACTTCAAGTGACACATGGGTTCCAAACAGAAATTCAGTAGGCCCTTCTAGCCCCAATCCCCAGATAAGGCAGATGTAAGGATGTCACCGTACTTGGTTCACATTTCTTTTAAAGAAAGTGTGTACAGCTCAAGGCCACGCCTTGCTGCTCCCCACCCTGCACGAGGCCCTGCCCTGCGTTGTGTACTCCTGACCACTCTGGGCTCTTCCATGCTTGCACGCACCCCTGAACGACATGCCCTATAGCTCTCCACGTTTCTAGCTGACATAATTGGTGCCGCGCTGCACACAGGCCTTGATTCAGCGGGCTTCCTCCCTTGGGATTACTCCTGGCTGTATTTCGAGAATTGGTCCATTCATGTGGGGCCCATGCTTGGAGGACTCACAATGTATCCAACTGTTCTCCAACTAGGGCAGAGTGCATTCATTTTAGTGGTTTCCCCAGTGCCCAGAGAGGCTGTCGCTGAAGCATAGTCCGTGTCGGCATAATAGCGGAAACAACTGAAGTGGCCCATCACTTTTCCTGGGCCAAAGGGAACTTTCTAACCAGTACAGATGCCCCCGATATTCCATAGCCTTCACTGGCACCCTCCCTCTTCCCACCCCCACCCTGTGCTTCTGCTCCAGCTTCTCGGCCCTCAGCCCTGCAGCTCTGTTCCAACCATGGCAGATGGTTTTCCTCACCACCTTCCACGCCCAGGCCTCTTGCCCTTCCTATCCCAACATCACACCTCCTGCCGTTCCCCATGGCCAGGTGTCACCTACCTAAGGGTCCTTTTGTGAACTTTCCTGACCGCAGGAGAACTGATGACTCTGGCAGAGATCACAGCCTTGGCATCTCCAGTCTGGGAGCCCCTTGTGCCTCTCTGTCCCCAAGCTCTTGGCATGGGGACCGTTCTTTCAAGATATCTGAATGAATACAATGACTGGTCTCTACAGTATCAGTTCCCAGGAAAATGAGCTCAAGAATTATGCAGATTGAGATGAGACTGACAGGATCCTAACTAGTGGATTTCTCCCCATAGATATTTGCAGCTGGGTGTGGTGGGAGATGCCTATAATCCCAGAAGTTGAGAGGCTGAGGCAGGAGGATCAGTGTGAGTTCGAGACCAGCCTGGGCTACAAAAGTGAGCTCACGGCCAGCATGAACTGCATAGTGAGACTCTGTCTCAAAAAAGAAAAAAAAAAGATATTTGAAACCAGCAAGTACTGCTACTTATAGCTGCCAAAGTGCCACTTTTGTTTGATGATTCCACCACTCAGTGTATTGCTGTAAGTTTTCATTTAAAACTATCCTGCAACATATGGCCAAGTCAGTGATCTGCCTTTAGTTCAGGCAGGCTTCTTGTGAAGCTATGTGAAGTAGTAAAGAAAAGAAAATCCATTTCTGCTAGGAAATGATGATAAATAGGATGACCAGAGACTACCTGCTCACCTAAGAATTTGCATTGCCTGCAAAAGTTAATAAATAATTGAGTCTTTATCCATGAGAAGCCCCCAATCCAATGATTATATATTATTGATCTGACTGTGGGGGAAAGGCTTTTTCACACAATATTTATGCCACAGCATTTAAGCTCATACACGATGATCCATGAGGTTCTGAAATTTCTCATGTCTTTGGAAATCCATCTTGCTGACTTACCAGCACAATGTAAATCTAAAACCACCTTGTTAACTGGGGGACCAAGAGGAGGCATGGAAAGAAAAATTTTTAAATACCTTCATTTATCTCAGTTAAACTCAAAGCCTTACTGCCTGGGGCTATTCATGATGGAAGTTTCTAGATGAACTGTACACATCTTCTACAGACGACGTAGAATGTCACTTGTTATTCTCTTGAACACACGGCATTTATCCTCACGAACTCAGATTTTCCATGACAACACACAGCCATCAGCCAGCTACTTCCCTTCCCCCGGAGATCATCTGGACAATAAAGGTGAGGACTCGTTGATCTTGAGATGCCTGCTTCCAACCATACAAGGTATTTCTAGAGTTTTCAAGCACTCATAACCCTGTGTTGCAAACCTTACTCAATAATAAGTTTTCAGCTCACTCAGTATATAGCACTAAGTTATATTGATGTAGTGCTTATGTTACAAAGGGAAGATAAACATTTCTACCTAATGCCTTCTAGAATTTGGCAGAGAAGTACAGCTGAAATTAAACACAAGAGACAATTATTATTCTTACTAAGCATTGCTGTGACATAAAATGGAATAGAAACACCGTGGGTGGAGATAATAAACAGTGTACAATTACTAGTACCCAAGCTCTATTTCAGACCCAAACTCATATATTTTTCTTCTCTGCATTGTGCTCATTTGGTAAATGGAAAACAATAATTTCAACACTCCTGTCACTCCACTATCCACTTCTACAATTAATATATATCCATAGTGGGATTTGTGTCCATAAATTATGTATGCAAACAGCTCCGGAATACAAAACAAGCCCCCGAAGCCCCTTCAAATTACACAGGCAGTGGCGATTAGCAACTGATTCAGTGGAAAATTACTGTGAGCATTCAAAGCCTGAAGTACTGCCCAAATGAGAGAGAATCAACAAAATCACGCAGCCAGCCTAGATTGCATCCCCAGGCCACATTACAGAAGAGGCACTTAATGAGCTGGGCGGACAGAGCTGTTGCTCACCAGGTGAAACTAATAAAAGACCCTTTGCCAGACCCGCCGTGGCAATGTTCTGCTAATTTTCCCAAGAAGAATCTGCTTGCATGGTGACTCACTGCCCTTTTCCTGGCGTTATTTTAATGATATGAGCTAGAAGAAAAGGTCACCATTTAGATCAATGCCATCTTTGGGTGACAGAGTGGGTGAATCAGCAAATGAAATTAACACCAAATTGTGGTTACCATTTTTGCTGTCTATACCGTTCCCTGATACTCTCTCAAAACACATTCAATGAGGGATTTCAAGAGAGCCGGTTGCTAGGATTCGGGCTCGTTCAAAGCTCTTCATCTCCACGCAGACAATGTATACTAAATTACAATATATATTACACTTACCGTGAGTTGAAGGCTCAGATATATGGTGACAGTGGCCTCATTAGTGACTGGCATAAAATACAGAAACAGAAGGCCAAAACCGTAAGAAGTGTAGAAACCACCCTAGCCACTTCCTTTGCTTTACAGAAGACACTGAGATGCGGAAAGGACACAGATTTCTTACAGTCATGAGTGGCCAAGGCCTCTATTCTTGATACATATATTTATTTGAAAATTTAGAGTATACAATTATTTGTTAGTGGAAATGGGAAGCAGCAGCCCCAAAAAGATGACATTTTAATTTTTTTAGCTTGTTTTTCCTTTTAAATTTTATCATTTTTATTAGCCCATGTTTACAGTGCATATTGATTACATTCATTGTGGGGAGTTGGTACCTGTATATAACACAGCTTAATTCTATTTTAGCCTTTTGATCTTGACTAGAATATTTATTATTAAAACGTGCCACGACACCTCACCTAAAGAGAAATACGGTTGGAATAAGAATGCAAAAGATGCTCCACATCCTATGTTATCTGGAAATGTTAAATTTAAAACACAATGTAATACCATGACATGCCAACTAGAGCAAATATCAGTGCTGATGGAGAGCAATGGGAACTGTCAGCCAAGGGTGGTGGGGACAGGCGCAGCCGCCACTTGAGAAGACAGTTTAGCAGTTTCTTACAAATGAGTGGAAAAACACGTCCATACAAGAGACTGAACACGAAGTTTTATCCTAGCTCTCTTCATACGGACCAAACCACGGAAGCAAGAGAGGTGTTCTGCTATAAGATAAAGGGTAAATTGCCTTGCCCTTGATCACCCAGCAGAAAAGCTTAATTACGAGGCATAAAATGCAGGGCTACATTAGTATGATGAGCTGTAAGTGGCTTAAACCAACAGCCTCCAACATTGTCAGTTTCAC
>PVKN010009334.1:0-23910 GCA_004027915.1 Capromys pilorides
AGATATCTTTCAGTTCTGTGGTTCAATTATTTTTAGGTATTTTATGTTTTGTAGCCATTACAAAGAGATTGTATTGTTGATTTCAATTTCAGGTAATTCTCTGTTTAAATATGTGATACAGTTTTTTTAAACTCCTTTCTCCCCCTTCAATTTTGGGAATTAAGGTCAAGTCCTCATGAATGCTAGGTATTCTCTGAGGCTGTGCTCAGCTGCCAGGCTACCTGCTGATTTTTTGTCTCTGTATGTAGGTTGTGAGAGACTCACGTAGCCTAGGGATTCTTCCATTTACAAAGAACTGTGATCTCTCCCCAACAGCATGTGTCTAAGCATCTTGGAAGTAGTTTCTCCAGCCCTGTCAAAACTTCAGCAAACTGTGTCTCACTAGATCTCCACTCCAGCTCATAAGAGATTGAGAGTCAGATCTATTCAGCTAGGTTACTTTTAAGTTCCATCTCCACAAAATTTTTGAGAAAATAAATGCTTACTTCTGAAATTACTAAATTTGGGATAATCTGTTATGCTCCTATCAATAATTAGTAATATAGTCTCTGAACATATGAAGTCAGAATTTAAAGGAATCAGAAAGACCAAGTAGGGCAGACTGGATAATTGAATTTTGCTTTCCCTGTACAATTTGAGTCTTTCTCTACTCCATTTTCCCAGAGCTCTCACAGTCATGGAAACATCTTTTCTATTTCTAATCTCAAGAGATTCAGGTTCTGGCCCAAATTTGTGTATCTGTTTAATGGTGTAGATTCTATTTCCTGACCATAAGTTTATCTCATGGTGATAAACTTCATAAAATGGTTTAATTGTAGTTTTAATTTATATGAGCTGTCTACCCACTTGCCTAAATTTAATCACTGACTGATAAAAATCACTGTTCTAGAAAGAACGTAATAGCATTCTGTTCAGGACAGTGAGAGACAGCTTGCATGGTAATTCTCTACTGAATCTTCAAGAATGCTAGGGCTCTAATCCTTGGAACCTAAGGTGACATCTTATATGGGAAAAGGCATGTTGCAAACATAATTTAAGAATCTTCAGATGGGAAATTATCCAGTTTTCCTTATTAACAGGAAGCAGGAGAGGTTTGGTAAGAAGGTAGAAAGATGCCACAAAAGAATGGGAAAGCAAAGGCGACATGATGCCAGGCCAGGGGCTGAGGGACAAGGACAGCATCCATCCCAGAAAAGGTGTAGTGTCACACACTGCTCCATAGCTTCTGGAGCGGTGAAACCCTGTTAATCCTGCCTATTTTATTCCACTAATTTTGGGCTACAAAATATCTATAAAGAAAAAAATTGTGGTTTTAAGCTACTGAGTTTGCAATAACTTGTTATAGCTACCAGAAGGAGGTAAGATAGTAATCTCAGCTCCAATGAATCTTAGTTTTGGTAAGTCTGTACAGGTGAAGCACTTGAAGTGTTACTTTGCTATGTGTTGGATTATGAAACAATGATACAAGGCTTGCTTTTCAGGGCTGCTTGTGAAACAAGTCATTCTTATAAAATTTTCAATAAATGGGACATATGGTGCATTGTTTTTTCTTGTAGACTTGATCTAAACAGAAAGTTTGTGACTTTTTTGGTTGAAAAATCAACTAGACCATTAAATATCCAGTGGAGTATAGAAATAGTTGAATATTTATTAACTATTCTACTATTTTTGACTCTCGTCAAGATTGTTAGCTGTAAACTGACAAAAAAGCAGAAGGCTGGAATGACCCAGGACTCACCCAGATGAAAAAACAAATGAGCATTTTGCAAGCATTTCTTTGCCTATTAGCTGCTTTCAGAGAAATTCACACAGCACAGGTGAAAAGCTGTCCTATTTATAAAGGTCTCCTGAGAGGGAGTGTCTACAACATTCCTAATAATTTCCCTTGGTACATTTGCATCCTGTTCTCTAGCTCCATAACAGACTGAACTGGTGCCTGCATATTCTTCTTTCCCAGAAAATGAAACTGTTTTCTGAGAGATGTTTGATACCCATAGCTGCCTAAGAGAGAGTGCGCTACAGCACACATATGTTAGCTGCTTGTGTACCTAGTGTAACTTCAGGAGTACTGGTTAGATATGCCAGTGTAAACTTTTTTATCCTAGACTTCAATATTTGCTAATTTAAAAACTCACAATAATCTGACTTACTTGTGTTACTCATTTCTGCCACTGAGCTCTCTTTAGATGCTTCTAGTTTTTGATTATCTGTATTGTGCTGTATATATGTCCTTGTCACACTTGCATAGATTAAGCACTCTATGCTTTCTATCATCAGCCCTATTGGTAGGAATAACATCTATATAATATTCCTGCCAAGTGCCTGGTAGAAAAAATTGTGCTTTGATTTTATGATGACAATAAGAATAGAGAACAAAACTAAGGGGCCCTTTTAAAATAAGGCCTGATGCTACTATGTCTTTATTGGATGTTTTCCCATTCATAAAGCAAATAACTGAGAAATAGCTATAGTGTCATCATGACAAACAACTTCCCAGTAAAGGACACTGATTTCCCAAGGCCTCACAAAACCCCAATCCTGTGAGTCAGATGACCTGTGGAAATAAAGGCTCTGGTTTACTGACTTGTCCTCTAGTGCCAGAGCTAGAAGGTGTGTTGGCTCACACTGGAGTCGTGCCAGTCTGGAACAGCTGCCTGAGATACCCTTCTCTCTAATGAAGAGACTCAACTCTCCAAACTGGTAATTAGGGTGAAAGAGGCTGGGCAGCAGAGCCTGGCATCTGGGTGAAGCTCACTGCTGCCAGGAGTCTCACTCCTCACTGGTACCACCTGATGATGCTGTTTAATGGCAACATCTGTAGGCCACTTAAAAGTCCCTGCTGCACAGTATGCTTTTGCTCACATGGGTGCTCCACTCTAAGGAAGGTCACAAAAGGTAAAAGACAGCTCCAGAAAATGATATTGCAACTCTCTCCTGATAAGAGGCTAACCCTAGCATTTTGCTTCTCTGTGAAAGCTGGAACTCAATATATATCCTGAAATCTTCCCAGGTTATTTAATTCAACTCCTAGATTCTAGAAGAAAAGAAGAAACTTTCATTCACCCATACTCTGCTCATGTATGAGTATTGTACATCATTGCTTTAGCCAAAGTACTGTATAATTTAGATGCATTCTGTGTGTTCATATAGGATCAGTGATACGTTCCCATTCCTGCAGTAAACAGAGTCCTGTTTACAACAGAGGGCAGTATCTGTGGACAGCACATGCAAGTGCTCCTGGCTCCTTCTTTCTTTTTCTCAGGGAAACCAGGAATGTGGCTTTGCTCTGTTTTACCACATCTTTACATCATGATTAATTTAAACTCTTTTCTCTCTTGTTTAGGCCTGACACAAGCAACTACCTTTCTGTCACATTGATTTTTCTGTCCTTATGGATTCAAAGCCAGGGCTGAGTCCTAACAGCGTGAGTTCTCTTACAAGGGAACTTTTGCAGTCTAATTTACAGCCAGAGTCAAGCTTGTCAGTGAGAGCCAGAGGCGAGCAGAGCTGTTACGACTGGCTGGTTAAGTATGCATTTAATAGTGTTTACCAGGCAAGCTAGTGATTTCCTTACCCTCTCCAACAAATATGTGATTTGTAATGCCTATCTTCTCTAATCTAGTTGTTTGAAAAATGTTTCTAACATGTGTGGGCTAGAATGCATTTTGTTTTTCTGCAAGGATAGCCATTTAGTAAGGGCAGTCTCAGAGGGACTATCCAAAACTGCTTGCCATTTTTCTAAATCATAGTTCTCTGCAGTGACCATGTCTTAATCCTGAAGGAAAACAAGGTAATCTTTTCAAATAAGCATTCTCAAGGGTGTTTAGAGGAAACTCGATTGCTAGTAAGTAGAACCCTTTCAGTGTTTGAACATAAATTATACTGAGACAGCACCACGACAGCAAGTGGGAATGTTGATAAACATTCGGGTTGGTCAGATGATTCGTAATAACTAAATTACAAGCAAAGATGTGTGTGTGTGTGTGTGTGTGTGTGTGTGTGTGTGTGTGTGTGTGTGTGTGTTTGAAAAGTTACTCAGGACCAAAGTATTTGGTAAATAATGAGGCACAAAAGGATAAAAAACTTGCAAGGAGAAAAATGGCAAGAGCTCTTAGAAATATGATCTGGTTGTGTCTGCTATTGCAGACAGTAATAAACTGAAGCCAGCAGTACACTTCAACTTTCCTATCCTACAGAATATCACAGATGAACTGCAAAAAGCACTGCAGAGTATGTTTCCCTTCATGGCTGTGTGGAGGGGGAGCTGTGGCTCACTGCTTTTCCTAGCCTTAAGAGAGAGTACCATGCCTCCCATCTGTAGTTTCAGAAAAGTTGGAAACTCAACACCTGAAGTGTGGTCTCTCCTGAATATGTCAGAAATTGAAAAGCCTAAGTCAACCCATTATAAATCAGAAATTGTCTGTCTTTGAACCTAAGCCCACCATGTCATGGGCTAAGATGCCTCCAATGAAACAAATATGAAGGGACAATGAAAGTGATGATGAAATAAAATGGAGGTGTTAAAATAAATGTACTTGACTGAATGGCTTATGAATGCATTGTCTCTACTCTTAAGGGGCTTAATATGCAATGTAGAAGGATTTGTAAAATATGGGCTGAATGAAAAATTGCTGGAAACACATAATTAAAGCAAAACAGAACACACTTGCTGGTACTTAGACTATCAACATTATTTTGTGTATTAAGAAGAAATACATCATTGCCTCTCTTTCTGTTTATAGGCTCTTGTTGGACAAATGTCTTCTTTAATTTAAGTTGGAAGTTCCAGAACTTAGTGTTGGTCCTTGTTCATATGAGGACAAGAATAATTGCAGGGGTGAATTTTATCTTGAGTATGATATTATCTCCCTCTGTTTGTGAATTGAGGTTCTTTATTTATCATTTATTACTTAAGATGTGCACACGTTCAAAGCATTGTTTTAAAAAGTATGCATCTCCCATATAAGACAAATGGTTACATTTTTTTTAAAACCTTGTAGTAATATTCTCTAGTAGTAACTCATCATAAGAAATGGAAAATTTTAAGATTTTTGATAACTACAAAGATGAAAGTATATATGAAATTAATTTTTAATAATGGATTTTACTTATTATATCTAAAAATGGGGTTGGGGAGATAGTTCAGCAGTCTAAGCATCTGCCTGGCAAGTGCAAAGGTCCCTGGTACTGCATGCCATGCTAGCCCAGGCTACCTCTGAAGTGGGTGTAGTGGTGCATGCCTACAGTCTCAGCACCTGAGAAAGGAGGATCACCAAGAGTGTGAACTGTCTGGTGAGACCCTGTTCCAAAGAAATAAATAAATAAAATATCTACAATATTATAATGCCCATGTCAATATAAAAACATTAATAATATATCTTTTATTAATTTGTATACTTTTTTTTGGACACAAGGTCTTACTATGTAGTTCAGGATGGTATTGCACTATGTGGCACACATTGGCCTTGAACTCACAGCAGTCCTCCTGCCTCTGCATCAATGTGCTGGAATTGTGGCGTGTGGCACCATGTCTGGCTGTTGCACATCTTAACTCAGACCTGCATTCAAAAGTAGATTAGCACAATTTCAGTGCTTAGCTCTGCCTGCATGGCCATCACACAGCTCTCAAATTCACATGTAGATGCGAAGTTCCCTCACTTGCCTGGCACTTGATTTCTGCTGTTATGACAGGTCTCTCCTGCTGTAGCTTGGGAACAACCCCATCCAGGGGTACACATGTAAACCGGGGTGCCCAGTCATCCCACTTTGGAATAGAGAAGTTTCTTGGGACACAGGATTTGTCATGTTAAATCTAGGACAGTCCTGAAATTCAGGATACCTAACAATCCCACATGTAACTCATGCTCAGTCCATCAATATATCTTGTCTGTTTGGCTACTGTGGTTGGTATACCCAATGTACAAATTGCCTGTAAATCATAAGTGCTTTGGGGAACTACTGGGAAAAGGAACTGGACTTTCTGCAATGTAAGATATCAGGAACTTCAGCTATGCTATACGTCATGAGAGAAGAGTCTTGATAAAAATTCTAACTACTTTGGAGGAAAACACAGTCAAGAAAACACTGAATTTTGATAACTTTTTCTGAGTGAGTCTTGGATCCAGCATTGCCAGAACCTACACTAGTCTCTGACTTTTCAGTGTCAATAAATTCTTTATAGCTCTGTTGTGCTTTTTAAAAATCATTTAGAATAAGTTTCATTCACTGAAAAGCAGGACATTTCTCACTAATAAAATAAGAGAAAAAGAAATGAATCTAAGAAGTCTAATTAGGATTCTTCAGGTTTGTAAGAAAAAGAATCAGAGGTTGTCTTTTCTTTTACATAACCTCCTAGAGCTACCACAGCATATGTGGGTGTGGACGTGAGGATGTGTCCCTCCAATGCTGCCTGGAAGCAGTAAGTATGTCTATGGAGAAGGAGTAGAAGGCAGGAAAGTGGCAGCAAGTTTGCAAGAATCTAGGGATCCATGAGCATGTTGAAAGTAAGAAGCAGTGAAGACCTGTGGTCTTTCCTTTGTCTCTTCCTCCTGTGGCCATGAGCCTTCATGCTTTGCTCCTATTATAAATGCTGTATTTTGCTTGACACTAATGAGAAATCCTTCACCTCATTTTAGGTTCCAGATCATCTATAGTTTAGGAGGCTCCAACCTGTGGGCCAATGGCCTTGAGAATTTTCAGAGTTGCAAAATCAGGCACCTGAAGTATTCATCTTTTTATCTTTTCTTAATGCAATCATTAGCATGTGGAGGTATGTAACATTTTCAGAGTGTTCTAAGAGAAAGGTAAGTATGAGATAGATTTTACTGAGCTGCTCATGTATAAGTTGACATAGGTAAGGGCTCTCTGTGAAGCACTTGTGCTATACTAACACATATTTTGGCTCTGCAGAAATCTTATAAGCCTGGCATCCTCCTCACTGTGAGATGGAGAAATCTGATTATCACTCTTTCCTTATCTATTTAGCAAAATTGATTTTAATGTGTTTTGTACTCAATGTATTTATTAATAGCAGAAAAAAATCAGGCTTGCAAGCATATATTTACATTACTGTGTGTGAGTGTGTAAAATAAAGCCAGGACAGAGACAGGGAGGCCCCAGCCCACAGAGGAGGCACAGCGTCCTCAAGAAAGCTCCCTGGCAATAGACGTTTGAGCTGAATTAGTTGACTCTATCTGATCTATTAAAAATTTATTTACTTTTCTCAGCAGAATCCACTATCATTGTTTTACAGTGACAAATTATTGTTTACTCTTTTGATGCTGCCATAAGTGGCAGAATTCTAATTTGTGGAACACAACAGTTGAATTCTATCTCAGTTACTTTTCTCTCATTACTTGGACAAAGTACCGGACACACAAAATGAAGGAAGAAAATGTTTATTTAGCTCATAGTTTATGGAAGTTTTAGTTCATACTCAGCTGGGTCCAAGGCAGACTGGCACATGGCAGAGGGCAATAGTTCATGGTGGCAGAAAACAGCAAAACAGCAAGAGCAAACGTGAGGGGTAGAGGCAACAATGATAACAGAGAGCAAGTCTGTCTCCCTTATGCTGTATTCAGGCTATCCATCCAGGCTGGGTCTAGCACTCATACCCATAATCCCAGTAGCACTTACACCCATAATCCCAAAAGTACTCACTACCATAATCCCAGTGGATCATGTGTTAATCACAAACTCTAGAAGCCCACCCCATGACTGCATGAGACTTCGGGGGAACAACTAAGACAAACTATAAGATTCTTAACTTTGGGTTCATTATTCATGATGTTATTGGAATAAAGTCTGATATACATTTGAGGTTAATGTTTCCTTATTGGTCAAGAAAAGTAGCTCATACAATTAATTTACAACAGCATTCCTTTCAGTCTTCAGACACAGGAAACCTTCATATTAGGCCTCTGTGTTTACCTGTGTTGTCCTTCTGCTAAAAGAGACTGAAGTTCAAAAGCAAGAAATCATAGTAAAGTGTAAAGGGAAGTAATAAAGAGAAATCTCCATCTCATTTTTATTTTCATTAACATCAAAATATCATTTCACTATAATTTTGAAGTCTTGAATAATTAGGTCAGATATTGATGATTTGGCAAAGTGAGGCTGGTGATCTTAGCGGGAGTTTTCCTGAATGCCTTAATTTAAGCATTATTAATTCACTATTGAGTAGTGGGATTCACCAGCTATCCACAAAAACTCCTTACGCAGAAGCCAAATAAAATAAAGCAACAATAAAAATCCAACAATTTTATATAGCTGTATTCTGGAAACATATCACATTCTTAATTTTAGAATCTGGATTTTTTTCAAAGCATCAGCTTTCTTGTATTTAAATCTTTCTGTGATTGGGGAATGCATTTATGCATGTATAGAATTATAAAATGAGGGGATTACTGTCTGTTGCTTTCTACTATTATATGAAAAATGAGAGAGTAGAGAGGGATAACACTATTGACCTTTTTGGTCAACTGAAGCTTTAGACACTAAAATTTTATGTCAAAAACTTGGTGATACTGATTACTTTTTTTTTACTAAAATGAGAATACTTCATCATGTTTTATGAATAAGAGTGGCAACTGATGTACATTGCATATTGATCTACATTGGCCTTGATATGCATAGAAAAACAAAGTGTGTGTTTCTCCTCCTCATGAGTTGAAAATGCTATTCTACTTCTCCATAACTGAACGTGTGGTATCCTTGGCCACTTAGCCACTCAGCAGGGAGTGCTGTCTTTAAGTACTTCCTGTCCATCAGCAGCATCCTAATGGGGAAATGACAGAAGAGTTTCTCCTCCTTGTAACTGAGGTCCTGACTTACAAGCTCAGGAAAACTACAGTTTAAAGTCATCAAGCCTTATCTCCTTTCACCAGTTTCCTTTCTTTCACTTTCAAAAGCACAACTTACATGGCAGCTAAATTGTACTGAACCCAGCCTGTCCTGTCCTGCCCTTGTGGCTCATGGCAGGGCTTCCCTATACATAGAACACATTTGCTTTGTCACCAACACCTAAGGACAGGCACTAGTTCAAATATACTTTCCTTTTAATTGGATACAATTTTCTTATGCCAAGTATACTAGCAAACTAACGTGAAAAGCCAAAAACTCTGGAGTCTAAATGATCTCATTCTATAGTTGAACTCTGCTGCTTATTAAAGATGTAGCTTTGGAAAAATTCTAGCAACATTTTGTACTTCTATGTCCATGTCTACAGAATGAAGAAAACAATATTGTGAAATGATTAAATTTTTTTGAGATAGTTTACATAAATGGTCCAGTATCATTTCTTAATGGCTACTTCACTGTGCCTGGTCATCATTCCTTCTGGGAAAACTTCTATTACTAAGTGACAGTTAAGAACAGACATAACTTATTCACAAAGACATCCTTGAAGTCTGGTACAGTGCTTTGTATCAAGAAGATGTTCAAGCATAATGGCTACCTCAGGGCATTACTATACAAATACAAATGGGGGTAGCTCAGGGATGAACCCATTTCAATAATGTGCAAAGTCTGTTGAGTACGACAACCAATCGCTTCAAGGCTTGTGCAGGTTTCTAAGAGGTGGTGGGATCATTTCAGAAAGAAAATAGCAGCCTTCATGCACAGGCTCGTGTGATTTAGGACCATACTGTGACCTCCCCTGAGGGTCACTCACAAGATGAATTAGGAAAAGAGAGACCAAAGATGGGGCCAGCTGCTCCCAGATCTTTAGACATTCTAAACAAAGGGGAGATACTCCATCCTCACTGATTAATCTTTGATAATTTATTCGTTGGACGTCATTTAAAAGGAGCATTTTAAAGTAAATTAATTGAACTCCCATGACCTTTCAGCCTACTAGTATCATCAAAAGAAACTAAATCTTGAATTTTTAAAAATTACTGGGCTTTTATTGTGATTTACAAACTACAAAGAATGTCAGTTCATTATTTTTCTTTGTGTGATCTTGAATAGAAAACCTAGCTTTCTTAGCAGTGAAATATCCTGAATTTGAAACATGTCAGTTGCAGCAAATTAATCTTCAATGAAATATATTATAGGTATGAATAAAGGATATGAATATAATCAAAAGGACACAAACATGGAGTCTTCAAAACAGCCATTTCCCTATCTATAGTGCTGATACCAGTGATAGTTCTAAGTTTATCCTTTTCTAACATGATTTGGGTAGCCTTTAACTACTATTTTTTTAAATGCAAGTAGTGGGGTTTAAAATTAGTTCAATGGTTTGCATGAGGATTTTTAAATTAATAGATTATCATAGAGAGTAAAATGAAAAATATCTGGATACATGGTATAGAAAAGATGAATTTTATTAATGAATTTCTCACTTCAGTTTTATATCAGCATATAAGTGTTTTTGTGTGTGTTCTGTTAGAGTATACAGCACATGTTTCATTGTGGTCATAAAGACTTCTGAATTTATGTAGTGTCATGTTGTTTTATTCAAAAATTCACTGACAATGCTGCTACAGCTTGGGCCATGATGATCCATCAGGGGAAATCTGATAGGGAAGGTTGAGGAAGGTATAAAGGGAACATATCCCCAACTCAAAATGATGCACAATGGGGCTGTACTATCTTGTACCCACTGAATGCTGTGATGTGTGCACCTGCTCCCTGGGAGAGTGGTACCACCATGTAACAATGAAAGGAACTCACAGGAATCTATGCTGAGCAGAACAGAGTAAGAAATGCGGAGGGAGCTGTGTTCTGGTACTGACGTTAAGTTTATGGTGCTAACTACTTCTACATCTATCCCTACCTTTGGGGCTTGATCTGTGATTAAAAGAACCCCCTAGTTTGTTTGTTAGCCAAAACCAAAACATTTTAAGGGAAAAAGAAAGTCTATTTTAGGGAAAGCAATTGAATCAACCCTTGTATGTAGGTGTGATGAAAGGAATGCTGATACTCTGCATAGGGAGATGAATTCCAGGCCTATTATTGATTCCAAGACAGCACAGCCTCACCGTTCTGAGCTTAGGTTCAGGAGCAGACAGTCTGAGCCTGTATCGCTGTATGCCACTTGGTAGATGAATTCCCCTGAGAAAGTATTCATATGAAGCATTATGCTTCGAATTCACTGGTTGGGTGTCATTGTCTGGAATGAATTGAAAGATGGAGAAATTGGAGGCAAAGAAACTAGCTAGAAGACTGTCCTGGAAGATTACACCAGTGAGTGTTTGTAGCCTGAAGATGGTTAAGGAAGTGCACAGGGAACAAATAATGCTGGACAGGCAAAGACGGCAGACTGGATATGGGTTGTTGGTCTGAGGAAGGAATCACATTTAATGTTAGGCTTTCAATGCTAGAAGTCTGAACAGAAGAAGAAATGATACATATAGTAGAGTGGGGATAAGGAGAGAATGTAACTTTCCTAGATACCCTTCAGGGATGGAACCGTACTTATTTTTAGTTTTTATAGCCAGCCGCACTCCCACTTTATCTGGCAAGCTGAAGACTGGAGAAACAAAAGTTGCCAGTGGCTATGGCTCTAGCAAGTGACAGAGCCAAAATTTAATCCCAAGTCTTTTTACTCCAAATTTCTCTTCTATCCAATGCTGCCTCTTAAAAGATCCACATAACCAGTAGAAGAGAAAGCATGTGGAAGTGACAAGTTTCAGCAAAAAGACAGGGTGTGTGCATGTAGTAGCTAGCTAGCTTTCTCATTGCTGTAAGGAAGTACCTGACACCAACAGCTTAAAAGAGAAGAGATTTATTTGGCTCATGGTTTCATCTGATTAAGTTCATGGTTGAGTGGCTTCAAGGCAAGAATGTCATGGCCTGAGAGAGAAAGGTTGTTTAATTTGTGACAGCCAGGAAACGGAGTGCCACAGAGGAAGGGGCCAGCAGCTAGGTATAGCATCCTCACTCCCGCATCTGTGATTCACCCAGACAATGGAAGTGGAAGTGTACTTTTTTCCTAATCCCTAGGTGGCTCCCAAGCCAATCAAATTGGACACTGTATATAGCCATCACTGGTCAGATTCCAGATACATAACACAAATGGGATGCAAAGGAGGGACAGAACTGAGTTCAGGGATAGTGACGTTCACAATGTTGGGATTGTTAGATGAAGGAAGAATGTGGGTGTGAATGCAAAGACAGACACTAAAAGAGACAGTAAAAGTCTGCTGACTTGTCCTGCACACAGGAAAATACAGTGAAGCCAAGAGGAGAGTGGATAGCGAGAGCCAGGAAGTCAGAGGGTCACTACTGAGCAGTCAGGTGAAGGAGGGGCTGCAAGCAGAGCAACAGAGAAAACCGAACAGCACCGAACACACACACACACACACACACACACACACACACACACACACACACACATTAATGGCTATTGAATGTTATCCAGGTGAGCAATTCTGAATGTTTGGCAAACCAACATGCTAGTTTGTTGGATATAAAGTATCTGGGACAACTGTGGACCACTGATGTCCGTGAAATTTGTGTAGAATGACAAGTCAAGAGTGACAAGAAAATGACCAGGGATATAGCTCAGTGGCACAGTGTCTGCCTGGCCAGGGTGAGGTCTGAAATTTGATTACTTGTACAAATTTTTTTTTTAAGTGATAAGAAATGAAAGATCTTTTCTGTTTGAAGCAGAAAGAACAGAAGACAACTTGAAGATGCTTTAGAAAAGAAGAGTAAGAAGAGAGAGAAGTAGAGAGACAAGGAAATAAAGAGGAAGGAAAAAGAGGCAAAAGGAAGAAGAGACAGGGAGGGATCCTGCTGGGAGCTCCCACAGAAGACAGGGAGGACTTCGCTCCTATGGAAGCGCATCCTGCTGTCCTTCCTTCTAGAGCAGGAAGGGTTAGACAGGGTTCAGCAATGGCTATTGGACACCTCCAAAGTGAAATACTTTGTTGTCCAAAAGAGGTGAGTGAAGGGTTAGAAGAAATTACAGACTGTAACTGATTCCTTTATTAAGTGGAGATTTCAAGCAGAGGGGAGGACAAAATGGTGTGTTGTGAGAGATACTGAGACTTGGAATCAGCAGCAGCGGCAAATGGTACAGAGCAGTTGAAACGGAGCCCAGGTGTGCCGAGGCCTTCTCTCCCAGGAAGTGCTGAGTGGCACTGTTAGTGAAAACTGCAGTGCTCTCCTCCTGGGTCAACTCCATGGAGTTGGGAAGGACTATCTTTTTAGTGTAAGTCTCTCAGTTTCTCTTATCTATATAGTAGGATTCATTGGTTATGGTTCTTTATAGTTTTGGGGTAAAATTCAATAAGATAATATATGACATGAACATGTTAAGGATAAGAAAAACAATAAAGACAAAGATAATGAGCATCTATTATTGTGGTGGTTGGTACATTGTGTCAGCTTGAGGAGTCAGAAGCTTACTTGGATCAGCTCAGCAAGGCCCCGGCCCCAGGGCAGGCCAGTGACTCAGCATTTAAAGGGTACATGAAGGGGCTGAGGAAGATTTTTGGGTGTCACTTCCTTGGAGGAGCTCGATCAACACAGCTGCGCCATCTTAGAGGAGCTCAGATCTTCACAGCAGCCACCACCGTCTTCCTTGGAGGAGCATGGGTCTTCATAATTGGTGGGAAAGTAAGAGAGAAAGTTGACAGATGCTGCAGCCACTGCCCCTCCTCTGCTGCTTGCTGTTTTTTGTTGCATGAACTGCTGCTGTCTGCTGAGGAGCCAGTGCAGTACGGACTGAAACCTCCACTAACTCTGAGCTAAATCTTTTGTTTCTTAATTTTGGGTGTTGGATATTTTGTTTCAGCAACAGGAGAAAAGTAATTGATACAATTATTATTTTATTTGGTACTTGGAATTGAAGAGCACCTATTACTATTATAACACCTATTACTACAACTTTTCACAGTGGGCCAGAAGTTGTTTTAATATTTTCATATATTAACCTATTTAACTTTCCCATTACTTCTATGAGGTTCCTATGGTTTCTTCCAAGTCTACAGAAAAAAGTTTAGATAGAGTGAATTTAATTGTTTAAGTTTAAAGATTAATGACAAAGCCAGAAGTGAATCTAAGTATCTTACATTCACATGAACAATTTTTAAAACAAAATACTTTATATTTTATAAAGTGTTATTTCAAGAAAAATAAGACAGTGTTTAAGCAATTTTCAATGAAGGACATATTTTGCATTTAGTTTTTGATTGTTTGAAGTGTCTTTCTTATCCCCCTGGTCAAACAACATTGTGACTTGGTAGCTTTGGCTCTTTTTCCCTTCCAACTTCAAGCAATGAGTTTCCCATGAAAAATGAACTGCTGATGTTTTTCCTTTGATTCATTTCTGCAAGCAGCACTTGCACAGGGCAGGGTGCATCTCCGTGGATGGATTGTTGCTCAGAACTGGCAGGCCTGCTGTTGCCCCCAGCTTTCTGCTCGACCCCGAGCAAGCTGGTGTATCAGAAAGATGATTGCACTGATAGGAATATAGCTACTTGGACATCAAAGAACATACCCTACCATATCATAAAAATGTGAAATCAAAATTTGAATGTGTTTTTCCAGAGTGTCCTGTGCCTTGAGTTGTAGCACTAGATTCCAAGTAAATTTCATAGAATAGTGGTATTTTAGACTACCGGCTGTGTAGTACCAACACAAGGCTCCAGATGGCTAACCAAAGGCTTTTCGGGGTGTTCTGCATGGCATTTGGTGTCAGGTAAGAAATCCTTGCCTTAGTAGGACCATATCGATAACACTGTCAAACTCCATCGACTGCAGCTTGGAATTGCCAGTATTTATCAGGGGATTTGATCAAAACAAAGATTAAAGACATGAAGTCAGGTGACATCCTCTCTCAGTTCATGAAGACAACAAACAAAGCAGGCTTAATCACTATTTGGTATTCACCTCTCTAAGGGGCAGCAGCTGGTTTGGCTCTGAACTGATCATGATAGAGTCAGCGAGTGATAAACCAAAGCTTTGCATTCTTGGTTTGTAACTGTCCCATGTTGTTAGAAGATTATCTCCTCAGTGTCCACACTGATAAGTTAGGACCCTCACCCTCACTCCAAGGCTCATTTCCTTTCGGCCCCAAGTTGGGGCCAAAACTGCAGCAAATGTCCACCCAACTTCAACCTGGGCAGAAAACTACAGAAACTCTCTTTTGTTAGCATCGAAAGTCCCCACAGACCAGGTTGCCCTCCAAGATTAGCTCTCCTTTGGTTGTTCTAGCCCACAAACAAGCAAACATCCTCCCCTAAAACCATGTAGCATCCCCTGGCCTCTTTTGTTTGGGGCTGTCTTGGTTCACTGGATATTCAGCCTGCTTACTCGTACCTCCAACAAATCTTCTTGTCAGAATGCCTGGTCTGATCAGTTGCATGAGTTCATACCTAATACACACATCCTCCAAACTGATGTTCTGTAGGATGAACAACGGAGTTTTGAGACTCTGAAAAGGACACTTTCTCTTTTGTAACTTTCTTGTATGTATTTATTATTAGTATTTTTTAAAATTTTCTTTTAGTACAGGGTCTGTAGGGTCTCACTACACAGAATGACTTTTAGAGATTCTCCTGTTGTCAGCCTCCCAAATGCTAGAATTATAGGGGCATGCCACCACACTCAGTCTCAATCGCCCTCTCAGTGCAGCCCCAGGGCAGGGCCAGCATGGCACAAGGAGCCGGTGATTTAACCCCAGTCCCTGCGTCTGCCTAAGCAGGTGCTTTAATCCCCTGAGCTATCTGGCCCAGTCCTTGCCCATTTGTTGCTAAGAAAGTCTTTTGTTTAAGAAAAGAAAAGATAACAACAGGAAAGAACAAAAGGAGTTATTGATCCTCGTAGAGAGCTAGAGGATAAAACAACAAAACTGTGAAAGCCATGCAACAAGGCCTGAAATGCCAGCGTCAGCTGCACAGTAGTCTCAGGATGAGGCAGCCACACCACACCACGGTGGCGCGGTGTAGGGAAACAGAAAGAGACAAAATTAAAGAGATGGTGTTGAATCCAGAGTATAGATGACTTTACCTGTGTTCCATAAGTCATGACCCGTGAAGCATTTCTGAGCAGAGAACGGATGACATTTGGTATATTACTTAGAAAGATTCATTTGGCAAAGACATCATAGACCTGAGGGTAGTAGAAAAATAGGCTTAGGGAGACTGATAGCATTATTAGATGGAGAGGGCTGGAATTTAGGGACATGCTTTGGATAAGTAGTGGTGTGGGTTAATGATTAGGTGTACTGAAGCAGATAGAACAACTGTTTCTTCTTGGTTTTAATTTATGCAAAATATGAGTCTGGAGAAGGTTTTCAAGGAATAAAATGTATCCTTAATCCAAACTCAGCATTCTGAGGAGGTTACTTTAAAAAATGCACCTGGATGGTAGTTGATCTCAGGGCTCGTTCTTTCAAGGATCTTCTCGTCATGTCTGGGAGAATAAAGTTAAATGGCTGTTTCTGTAGTTTGTTTTCAGATATTTTAATATTCCCATTGTAGAGTCACATTAATTGTGATGTATTTGATTTTGGAATTTTTTTTTTTAGTGGCGCATTGTGGAGGATGAACTGATTTCCACTTCTTGGGGCAAAGCAGGCTCCATTTGTGGAACATAGAAACTTGGAACATAATTTGTAGGTGACAACCTCGTTTCTGCCCTATACAACCTAGATAAATTTGAACATTCATTTTAATCAATGCTTTCTGAGCCATACAGTGGAGATAAATTATATCCTATTTTACACCAAATACTTTTGAACTATAAGCAACTTTACAAACCCTAGTGACCAAGCTTCATAGGTACTTTGAATATCTATCTTTTTATTTTTTAACATTTTTCAATAGTAGGGATTGGTCTTAAGCCTTCTCATTGAGCAACATCCTCTGTCCTTTTTATTTCTAGACAGGGTCTCACTGAGTTATTAATTTGTCTAGACTGGGCTCAAACTCACAATCTTCCTGTCTCAACCTCCCAGAATACTAGGATTGCTGGTGTGCCTTGCAACACCTGGCTATGCTATACCTTTTTCTTATCCAGAATAGCTACATATTAGCATTTAAAATTTATTATATCCAGAAATTTTGTAAAAGGAGATTCATTGATATGAGAAATGGAAGAGCAAGAAAAGGAGAAACCAGACACATCAATCAGGCTTAGGTGTCTAGGGAGGGAATTTTGGACCAGTAGTACAGAACACTTAAGCTACACTCTGTCCTTTATATTTGAAACCACTGAGGAATTGTCAGTACCTGCTGCAAATATTGTAATTTGGATGATTTTAGCAAACCTGTGAGAGTATGGTGAGTGGGAGAGGGGAGAATCTCACATTGGCATCACTGCTATAGAGGACGAGATGATTTCTGTTAGGCAGCAGTTTCTACATTTTGAGGGAAAAACCTTTATGGAATCTCTCATGAGATGGATGGACTCCAGGAAAATTCTCAATTGTATCTACTCTAAAATTTTCTCTTAAATCGAAAGGTTCACAGACTATCTAAAATCTCATTATGAAAAGAAAAGCAGGGGCCAGCCAGATAGCTCAGCAGATTAAGGTATCTGCTTAGACAGATGCAGGGGCTGGGGATTCAACCCCACAGCCTGCTGAGCTGGCCCCAGCTCCCAGGTGTGCTGAGATGGTGATAGAGACTGGGTGTGGTTGTGCACGCTTATAATTCCAGTGCTTGGGAGGCTGAAAACAGGAGGATCACTATGAGTCAGATCTGTGTAGTGAGACCCCATAGACCTTGCATTAAAAATAAAAAAAGGCACAATAGCAACAACAAAAAATCAGTTTATGGTTAAGAAACTTGGCCATAAATTAGTCCCTAAATTTTCTGTTTACATAGCCTATTTTCTGTTTTGCTTTGGTTGTTTTTTTAAAAAATGTATTTTTTTTAGTGGTATTCTTAGTGTACTATGAATACTTGTGAAGGGTCTGAAATTGGAAGGGTCTGGAATTGTGTTGGACACATTTTCAAATCTTAACCTTTCCATCTTTCTTGGTAACCATATTGGATAGGGGCAGATTTTGATTAAAGTTTTGGGTTGTTTAATGAACCCAATGCTGGGAACCTGAAAGTAGTTTGATGATGGCTTTTCCCCCATGGCCTCCCTAAGGTGTGTCCTTTAAGGAGAGCTGTTCTTTTCTATAAGATGTGCTGCTCAGCTCTCCCCAGAGAGACCTGTAGCACAGCAAGGAGCTCAGCCATCCTCCCAGCTAGGTTTCCTTATCATCATTAATATGTCTGTATCTGTATCTATGTGAATGTCTATATCTGTATCAATTAAACAAAACATGAAGTTTTTTATATATAAAAAGCACAATTTTTTAAATTTTAAATATTCAAGTTAAATTGATAGAACAAGAAAAAATCTGCATGCAAGTTTTATTGGGATGAGACAATTTTCTCTAAATTTGATGCTCATGGTTGTTAGAATTTCTGTTTCTAATCTAGAAAAGAGATGCGTATGTCTACATTTATTCTGGCAGCAGATGTTTGACTTTCCTAACACTTACAGTCAATTCTCAGGAAAGAAGTACTTCACAGCATCAAAGAGTACACTGGTACTCTTTAATGGAATACGAAAAGAGTTAAAAAGCTAAAACTGAGGGAGTATATGTGTGTCATTAATGCTGATATTGGAAACAAATTTTTGGATGAGCATATAATAGAAAAAGAAGGTAATTTGAATGAAGTAAAAATCTCTATTAGTAAAGTCTTCTGCGAAGCTCATAGAGAACATGCTATAGATATAGAAACTATCATCTGCATTGTTGTTATAAACATAAATAATTAACACTGTATGCTAATGATTTTTTGAAATTATTTTATTAATATTAATTTTTTTGTCTTGTTGCATTTCAAAACATTAAAAGCTGCTAATTTGTGTTAACCTTGGGATCAAAAAAGAAAACCAACAGAGAATTTCCTAAGAAAACGATCTCTGACAGAAATGTGTTTTCCATGCTTCAAAGACACTTATTTAATGTTTATTTCTAAATATACCTTTTCATATAAACTATCATCTCACATGGGAAAGTGGATCATATCAGAGTAAAACAGAAATCATGTTAGATTTCACAATGCAAGATAACCATGAATAATGACATTAAATTTAAATTTCAGAAAATTGTGTCAAATGTGATGGCAGACTCTTGTTCGATGTCAGGAAACCTAGTGACTCTGAAATTGGCTCCTTGGAGTTAGTTTACGTGGTTAGTTAATGCCATTTGAGGCTTCTCTGACTGGTGCTCTGAAAAATAGGCTGGCTTTTTCTACCAAGAAGATATATATTCCAGATAGTTATAGTTTTGTGTGAAACATTCTAAATTCTGACATTTTATTTCTTTTTTATCTTGTAAACATAGGCATTTTGAACAATGACATTGCAAAATAAAGTGATAGCTTCTTGAAAGAACCATATGCCAGGAAAGAAATTCAACTTGGCCAAAAGAGAAAGAAGCAACAACCTAAAGTGGAGACTTAGAATTTAAGGCACGTGACTTTTAAAGTAAAATTTTTAGTCACTAACAAAAGAAGAAAAACAAATCTTATTAGTTAGAATGACCATTAAAACGTTAGGTTAGGAGTAGCACTGTATAATCATAGAAAATGTTACCAGACATTTACCCTCAGTTTTTTATTAGCGGTTCTTGTGTGATTTTGCTAACCAGCTGCTCAATCACAAGTCATGGCAACTGGAGCATAATGAAAGGAAGCACAGTGAAATATGTTAATAAACAAAAATTGTTAAATAATTCTCTGATAATTAAAGAGGTTAAAATATCTAAGTGTTACACACTAAATTTAATCTTTAAGACTGGATATCATTAACAGTGCTGTTTTTCTTTTTCTTTTTCTTTTTGTATTTTAGTATGGTTGCACAGGGTCTACAGGTCTCACTACAAAAATCACACTCGTCGTGATCCACCTGTGTTCGGCCTCCCAAAGACGTGGGATTACAGGTGCGCGCCACCACACCTAGTCTCAATCACAGCCTCTGCACGCTCTGGGGCCGGGGCCTTCAACAGCGCTGTTTTCGAATTGGAATGCTGGGATGTGTGTTTATGATTTGCATATTCTATATCGACTTGTTCACTTGCTTCATTTTTGATTTTGTCAAAGTTTTAGAAATGTCTGTTTCACACACACGCGCCAGATCATCTGAAGGCTGCTGGACAGATGCCGTGTCTGCAAGGTCACCGGAGAAGGAAGCGTCTCATTCACACTGTCCTGGCCCCAACTCAGGGCCACCAAACACTTTCAGCAGCATCCCAGGAGCGCCTTTGACACCCATAGGAGCAAAGCTTTTCTTCCGCAGCGATGATTCACAAAAGGAAAACCTTCTGATGGACTGAGACTTTAATTTCTTGAATTGTTTTAGAAGCTGAGATGTTAATTAGAAACCATAAAGATGGAACTGGGTCCTACTGAGGAGTAAGGAATAAAATGGCGGGAGTGGACGTCGGCTCTCTACTTTCTCTACATGAAAGCCAAAAGGTACAGAGGAGGCTTTACCTTACTGGGTTAGAGGCGAGCGGTGGGGGTTTGGGGCTCCCCTGGCGCGCGGAGGCTGGAGGGATTGTCCAGAACAGCAGGGCTGCTTCCGTGAGGGGCAGGGCGGCGCGGGGCGGTGCAGTGCGCAGGCTGTGCACGACCCTCAGGAGGGTCGTGCCTTTGTGTGACAGACACCGCAAGTGCAAGAGGGCAGGCAGAAAGTGTAGAAGCAAATACAGGAGTTGAATTGTTTTTAATTCAATGGCACCATCTTTTTTCATATTATTATATTTTTGGATCAACTACTGAACTTTTGTACAAAACGGGCCAAGTTAAAGATCAGATTTTTCTCTTTTGAAAGTGATTGTGTAATAGAAAAGCTGATAGAAGGAGATTCAATGTAATTTACGTTCACTTTTAGACAGACTGTAAAAGTTGTTTGAAGTAAACAAAAAGCATACCTTACTGCACCCTTTCCTTCCTTCCGTCTCCTCCTCCCTTCTCACCCTCCTTTCTGTCTCTCTCCGTCTCTCACCATCTCCCCACTTTGTCTTCTCCTCTATTTCTGTGTTTCTCCAGGGAACTGTGAACAGCAAGATAAGACCCAGTTTTTAACTCTGGAAAATAGCAAAGAATTTCTTATGCAAATGGAAACACATTTCCTGGTCATGGGAAGTCGCTAAGTGTGTGTGCAGTGAAGGCGCATCACTCTACAGCGGTCCAGGTGCTACTGGAAACAGACTCCTCTGGAGAACTCAACTCCTGGAAGCTGCATGCAGTTCCATGGAGAATATTTGGGACGGAACTGTTTTTCTTAAGCCCTGCAGGGAGCGGGACATTGATATAATCTCAGCCTTTCATCAATTTAGAATGTGATGCGGGGTATTTAACTCAGAATAAACAAAAGTTAAGAGTATTGGCCATTTAAAAATCAGGGAACATATTTGTATATTTCATATTATTGATGCTAGTATTCCGTGTTCTAGTTTATGTTTGTTTGCTTTTGTTTAGAAAAAGGAAGATTGTTGGCATTTTTTTACTGGAGCTCTGAGTTTATGAACATGCATTTTCTGCTTTACTAGCTTGACAGTGTGAGAGAAGGGGCCCCACTATTACATTTGATATTTTTACAAGATGGAAACAACCTCAGGCTGGGACTATTGGATAATAGTGAACACAAAATAAATAGAAAGTGAAACTGTGTTGAAAGAGGTCTGAATCTGGCACAGACACATGATCCAGTGTTGAATGACAAATGACAGCAATGTTGTGTCATTTCTCGATGCTGGCAGCAGGGATAAGGACACGAGAGGCCCGGTGAAAGTTATTAAAGGACCAGACAGCTGTGGGTGGCACAAGGCATCAGGGAGACCTCCCTGAAACTTCTTTTATCTCTACAATAAAAATAAATAATAAGCCTGAAGAGTAGTTTTTAAAAGATAAAAATTATAAAATAAACCTTAAAATAACATCTTTGTATATTTTGCTTTAATGAAGAAGATGCTCAATATTCAAGGAAAGAGAAGCATTCTAGAAAATGGCACAGTAAACAGCCATTTCAGAGGCAGAAAGCAAAGCAAAATAAATTTTTTCCTGATCTGCACCATCTATTTCTAGAATAAAAAAGAAAACAAAGGTGAGAACACGTGGGAGGCCAATGACAGAATGAAAATGAGGGGCCTCAATGTCCTCTTTAATTCATCATGTGATCAGATGTCAGTACATGTGGAAGAAAATCAGGCCTATGTTCATCTAAGTTTGCAAAGCCTTGGGTTACATAAAGGTGAGGAGATTTGGTTATGGGGAGAGGCCTCTGAGCCTTCAGTGCTGACATGCGGCATAAGCCTTAAGACAGGACAGGGCTGCGCACAGTCTTTACAGCATGGAGCTCTTTGTGATGAGCTCACAGGGCAAACAGGTTCTTTGGGCACAGTTTTTGAAACCCTACACATGTACTGACCATATAAGACATAAAGTTAGTATTCTTTATTTCCAAAGAAATGAAATGCTGTTAAATTATGTTTCTCCCATTGGTTCAACATGGAGCGAGGTATTTGGTATATGTAACTTCTCTTTGATGTATTATTATTCTTTTCCTATCATTGTCCTTCCATCCCATCTCCCTATTTCCAATTTGCAAGTCAGAAACCTTAAGATATGAAAGTTAAGTACAGTGTCCTGGTACACTGCTAAGACTGAGGATGTGATTGCTTTCTTTTCTTTGTTTGATGGTACCAGTGTTCGAACTCAAGACCTTGCACTTGCCAGTCAAGCACTTATTCCACTGAGCTATCTCCCTTGCCAAGGATGTGATTAAAATGATTCACACCTCTTTGAAAGCTTATATCTGGGAAACATGAATTTTAATTAAAACAAATAAAATAACAAGGATTTCACTTCATGCTGGAGACAATGAATAATAAAAGTCACACTATGTGTACAACTTTGGGGATGAAATGAAGAGATGACCTCTTCTTTGAAATTTAAGATTTGGTGGGTCAACTGATCCTGGAAAAGGATATTTCTGCACAGTATAGTGTGCAATTAAGAGAAACACCAAGTCTTGTTGCTTTTGTTCGTGATGTTTCCTTTCCTTGAAGTGCAGTGAACTGGAATGCTCATGTCCACCCTTGCACATAGATCACAAGCTTTAAGACTGCATTCCAATGTGTGTTCCTTGTGAAATATTTCCTGAACACCCAAACTTCCTTCCTCACTCAGAATTAATTGCTGTCTACACTGTGTTCCCACAGTTCTTTGGTATTTTTCCACCAGTGGCTTTATTTTTAACGTCTGATTTGCATTGTGAGTTTTGGCCTATCTGTTTATCTTTATGCCAAGACTGGGAGCTTCCTGAAGGATGACCTTGCTTTAAACATTCTTTTGCCACTACTGATAAAGCCCTGCTGAATACTGCAGGCCATCAATAACTACTTTTGTTGTCTGATTGATTGCTTGGTTATTGGTGAAATAAAATAAATCTGTACAAATATTTTTATTATTTTAAAAATCATTAGTGATCTGAAGTGTAATGACTAGAAAATGCTTAACTGTTAAGAAAAAAAAATGTCGAATAAGCTTAGCGTGGTGACTCAGGCCTTATAACCTAGGTACTCTGGGAAGTTGAGATAGGAGGACTGCATGTTTGAGCCCAACCTGGGCAATGTAGCAGTTGAAATCCTGTCTCAGTGTTAATAAAATTTTAAAAGCAGCTGAGGATATAGCCCAGTGATAAGACCCCACTTCAATTCTCCCTAGCATTGAAAAGATAAAGAAGGTTAAGAATGTACTCCTAGTACTCTTGTTTTACATTAATTGTTTTACTTTAATTTTATTTTTATTAAGTTTTTTATTGCCTAGTATCTTCTCGCTAAATTAAAGAATATTAAGTCAGAGAAAATAAGCATGGATTATCCAGAGCATCAGGGAACCCACAAAGCCTTCCCATGAACTAACCATCTAGGCAATGCTTGGA
>PVKN010009335.1:0-13377 GCA_004027915.1 Capromys pilorides
ATGAGTGTTACCTCTTCATCTTGAATTTATCCCCTAACCAGTATGTAGTGGCCTTTTTTATTTCATTTGATCAGTTTTGGTTTGAAGTTTAGACTGTCTGTTAGAAGTGCTGGGGCATGTAGTATTTTTTTCCATCCTTTAACCTTTAGCCTATGAGTTTCTTTATGAGTTAAGCGTGTTTCTTGTATACAGCATATTGTTGGATTTTGCTTCCTTATCCACTCTGCCAGCCTATTTCTTTTAATAGGAGAATTGAGTCCATTTACATTGATAGTTATAATTGAAATGTATTGACTTATGATTGACATGTCTTTTACTTACTGCTGTTTACTCCTTTACCTCTTGTTTAATTACTTGCCCTATTTGCTGGGTTCTTTCTGGACTCATCCGTATAGATCAAGTCATTTTGGTCTCCCTCAAAAGTATTTCTAAGTAGTCTGTGTAGGGTTGGCTTTGACATCATGAAATTCTTTAGTTGTTCCTTGTCCTTGTCATGGAAATATTTCATTTCTCCCTTGTATTTAAAGAGAATTTTTCCGGGTATAGCAGTCTGGGCTGGAATTTGTTGTCATGGAGGACTTGAAGCACTCTGCTCCATGCTCTTCTTGACTTCATGATTTGTGAAGAGAAATCTGTTGTTATTCTGATGGGTTTTTCTTTAAATATAATCTGTTTCTTTTCTCTAGCAGCTTTTAGTATATTATTCTTCTGCTGGATTTCTAGGATCTTGATTATTATATGTCTGGGTGTGGTTTTAGTTGGGTTGACATTATTTGGAGTTCTGTATGCTTCAGTTACCTGAATGTCTGATTGTTGTTTCATTTTTGGGAAATTTTCTGCTATTACTTCTGCCCATATTCTTTTTATATCATTTGTATTGACTCCTTCTTTTTCATTGACTCCTATTAATCTCACATTGTTCATTTTTGCATCATCTTGCAGATGTTGAATTACTTTTTCCTGCATCCTGGTTGTTTTTAAAAGATCCTTTCTTACCTTTTCGCTAGCTGTGACTTTGTCTTCACGATCTGAAATCCTATCTTCACTTTCGTTCATATGGTTTTGCCAGCTTGTGATTGAGATTTTATTTTCCTATATATCTCTTTGAGCCTGCTTCATGTGGTCTATTTCTTTCCTATATTGCTCATTCATGGAATCCATCATTTTTCTAATCCCCTCTAATTTTTTATCAATGTCTTCTTTAGATGCATTTATTAAGTCTTCCATTATAGTTATCCTTTCTTTTCCTATTTCAGAGGTTATTTCTGCTCTCATTTCCTCTCTACCTTTCTGCAGTTGTTCTACTTCAGATGCTATTAATTTAGAAATGACTTTTTCAAGTTCAGAAATTATTTCTGATCTCATTCCCTCTATCCTTTTCTGCAGCTGTTTTTTAACTTCAGTCTCTAATAATTCAAAGATTTCTTTTTTAACTTCAGAGATTATCTCCAATCCAAGTTCCTCTATACGTTTCTGCATTTGTTTACTTCAGATCCTATAAATTCAGATTTCAGCTGCATGATTCCCATTTTCTTGTATGGTAGTGTCTCCTATATTTCAGGTGGGCTCAGGACCTGAGATTGCATTTTGCTCCTTGTCTGTATCATTCTGAGTAGCTGTGATCTTCGGAGCAGGGCTGCGTACCCACGGGTTGTTCATTCAGTCTGGGCTGCTGGGTCAGCTCAGCTGCTTGTAGGCCGGGGGTGGGGGGTCTCACTCACCTGTCAGGTCTGGCACTGGGTAATAGGCTGCACTGGTGGCAGGTCAGAGGAGGTCTCAAGCAGCATGTGTGGCGCTAGTTAGTGGGCCTGGCACTGGGTGATAGGCTGAACTGGTGGCGGGCTGGTGGGCCTGGCGCTGGCTGACGGGCCTGGCACTGGCTGATGATGTTAGGCTGCGCTGGCAGCAAGCTGGAGGTCTCACCTGGGGGGCCTGGTACTAGCTGATGATGGTAGGCTGCACTGGTGCCAGGCCCGAGTTCTCACGTGGTGGGCCTGGCACTGGCTGATGATGGTAGGCTGCACTGACAGCAGGCCGGAGAAGTGTTCACTTTAGTTTGGAGTGTGAAATAGTTTTTTTCTGCTATGGTTGTTTAGTTATCCAAATGACACATTTTGAATAATGCTTTCTTTTTAATTAATTAATTAATTATTTTTTATGTTATGGCCAGCTCAGCCTGCCCTGAGGGTGAGGCTGGCGAACATGTGGTGCCAGGGATTGAACCTCAGTCCCTGCAGTTGCCTAAGCTTGTCTAAGCAGGCGCTTTAGACCTCTGAGCCATCTTGCTGGCCCAAATAATGCTTTTTTTGCTGGTCATTATTAGGCTCTCTGCAGGCACACAAAGCAGCCAGGTAGTTACCCTGTCCCTCCCACTTTCTCAAGGCACTTGCTTCTGCTCTGGTGCCATCTGCTCAAGGCCTTCTCTTTGTGTCCCTGTCCCTATCCTGTAGCACCTGGTTCTATGATGCAGAGGCTACTTTCCAGCGAGGGAGGCAGCACAGCTAGGCAGCAGGGAGCACATTTCTTGGGTGGAGTGCCTGACATACTCCACAGGCTCTGCAAACATCTTGTCCAAGGATGTCTGTGTCCCTCATCCCCTCCTCCCTACACGCTGCAGGGGACATATTAGCAAGAGCCAAAAAACAACACCCAGGATTTGGATGTACAGGAAACATTAATCATACTTCCATTCATTCCACCACCCCCATTCTGAAGACTCGTAAGATACTGTCCTTACATTTTTCAACACTTCTTCTCTTCTACTTGTCCTATTATTAATCATTTGCAATACCTGTCACACTAAATAAAGAGTTGAGCACACATACCCAAGAGAACTCCTCTTTTCTAGAACCCCTGAGGGCCACAGTGAGGACTCAGCCTTATGCTGAACAGGTGTCCCTTTCACAGTACCCACTACCACACCCAGCCCAATATGCTCCATGACCAGGCAGTATGCTGAATCAAAGATCAGAACCCTGAATCTGCCAAAGCAACATGCCTAGTCCTCATGGCAGAAAGTAGGATTTGACTTAATATCTACTGCCAACCATGGGTCCAGTTGTTCTCTGGATACAACACTGAACCAACCCATGGCACTCTACCATTCCAAAGAGGAGACACAAAAGAATGTGCAGAAGCACCACAGAAGCTGCACGACGCAGACGTCATTTCAGTACAGGAGCTCTGTGGACACTGGCAGTGACATAACTGCGTGAAGAGGTGCGTGCTGCAAGCTGGGGACAGACAGACGGTTGAGCCACTCCCAGTGGATCGGACAAGGTCAAAGGCAGAACTCCAGCTATGACACCCAGAGCCCAGGACTTGAAATCTGGGACATGAGAGCTGGAGTTCCTGGAGATGAGAAAGAGAAGCTGTCATCCCCTTCTTTGAATTTTTGGAAGGTTACGATGGTTGCGAGGAAGTAGATTTGTTCAGTCATTTTTCCAGGTGCTAGAAGCACATTCACTGGATAAAAGTTATAGGGAGACCAACTCTGGGTCCAAACAGTGAAGAGTTTTCCATCTAGGGCTAGATAATTTTTCATCTAGGCAACGGGGCAGCCGCCCTGGGGCTGTAGGGGTTCCTTGGTCTGTACATGTTGCTTAGGGAACCACAGGTCAGGGACTAAATTGAGACTAAGACAGACGACTGCACAAGTCTATTCCAACCTGACTGTTTGATTTTCCAGTTAAATAAGTTAATTATAATGGGTTACTCTTTAAGTTAAAATCTGTGGTAATTAGTTAGAAGTTTGTGAGGTATCAACCATATCCAGACTTTTTAATAATGCAAACTTAATGATTAAAGATTAAAAGTAAGCTTCATCTTCCAACATTTATAATCAGATAATGACTTTGTCTCTTTGAAACAAGTTGAAGGTCAGTGAACATGTGAACTTGGGACATAAAGCCTTAAAAGATCCAATGCTGCTTAATAAGAAGCTTCCAGACACATGAGGGAAAGCTACATCAGTGCATCTGAGAATGGAACTCCACATAGTCTTACTGAGTAGCTTGAAAAATGAGTATTTGAAACTTCTAGGTGCTAGAACTGCGCTCACTGAATAAAAGTTCTTGATTCAGTCTCGCAGGAGATGTAGCTTAGAATAAAAACACTGATCCAGTCCTTTCTAGTCACAGCTAAAGCAGGAGCCCCTCTGCTGAACAGGGGCCTCCGCTACTAAGGGGCCACTATGGATAGGTGAGCCACCTCTTCCTTGCCCCTCAAGACTGAGGACCCTGCCCACTTGTCTTCAAGAGGCTCAGTTCCCAATATTTCCAAACACAAGCCCAAACTCAAGTCAGAACAGAACCTCAAGGCACTGGGTCACCTCTGTACACCCTGATAAAAACCCAGGCCTCCTCCTATTCATTCCCAAAGGTAAATATGTGTACTGGGGAATTTTGTAATTGCTGGAGGGAAAGGCAAATATAAATGATAAATTTCATTTTAAGAAAACAGGCTTTGAAGAGGCAGGAGAAAGGGGCCTTTGTAGTTGGCCGGGGAAACAAAGGTGATCATGGGAAATGATATCAGCGTTCTGACACGCACCATGCCGAGGAAGATTAACACTATATGCAAACAAACAAACCTGAAATTCTGCATGAAATGCCGGAACTTGTCTGCCCTTTTGGCTAGGGGCACGATAACGTTGATAAGCGTGTTGGCCATGTCGAGTTTCTCCTTTTTCACTTTCATGATTGGGCCAAAAGGTCGAAATAAGATCAGTCGTTTGAATTCGTGTTTGTGGTCCCCTTTGAAGGTGAGCTCATACAAAGTGCCTTTATCCTTTTCTGTTCGATAGATCCCTGTTAAGAGAAAAACAAAGAAAGCTGGTTAGAAAAAGTAACGGGGTCTGCAGAGTGACTTTATAACCAACATCTAGCACAAAGAGCCTTTAAACATTAATATTAAATCTCTACCTCCAGCGATTATTAGAAAACTCAAAATGCTCCCAATAAGAATACCATAAGAAATAAAAATATTATCGGTCTAAAAATCATAAAGACTTCACAAAAGCATGGGAAAATACTTTTGATATTAGACATAAAATTGTATTTATATTATTCAAGGTTTTTCACAAAAGGGCTGTTAGGAAATATGCTAAAATAAGACTGATTATGATGCAGAGTAGGATGCATCTTTTCTTCTGTTATTCACATTGTATGCAATAGGATTAAGAATACGGGCACACTTATATTGATTTTATTTTAAATGTGTGTGTTAAAATGATGGATTAGAAGTTATAGTTATTCAGATGAACCAACCATGATGATCCCTTCAGGGTACCTTCGAGGAGCTCAGGCCAGACACTTGGGTTATGTGTCCCTCTGGAAACTTTTGGAAGCATGAAAGCATGCAACACCCAGCACCCAGTGTGGTAGACATGCCATTCACCATCCTTCAGTTTCACATCTTCCTTTTTACCTCTAAGTAGTATAGCTTAGTACTTTAGAGTATGTATGTTAAGGCCAGACTGCTTGGCTTCAAATCCTCTGCCGCCACAGATTTACTGTGAAAATTAACCTTTCTGTGCCTCATTTTCCCTATAGGTTCCTGTGTGAAGTAAATTCTTTAATACATGTCAAAGCACTACAACAGCAGGGCACAAAATAAACACTCAATAAATGTTCGTCAGCATTTTGGCCCTGGCTTGCTCTGTCAACCCTGTAACTGGGCATACTGAGAAGATTGGGAAGCAGGAGAGAAGTCTATTTATATTCCTTTCAGAAACTCTATCAGGTGTCACTTGTCAGGCTGAAGGTGGCACTGCCACATCTCAGCTATCTGGATGAGCCTCTTCTCCAGCGTCATTGGGGGCACAATTTCCATGTCCAAAGAGCAAACAATTGCCCTGATGCCTAGGATCCTATTTCCAGCCTAATAGCATTGCCATGATAAGTGCTTTTTTGGAAAGTCAGGAAAAAAGAAAAATGAATAAAATCCAACACATCACCAGAGAAGCTTTTAGTTTTGATTTATGCCATGTTTTCTACTCTACATCTTTTTCCTCTTAATCCTCAGGTTAGTGGAAACCACCCACCAGGCTTTGAGCAGCTACAAAAATAAATCTCCAGAGGAAAATACGTCTGCTTCTGGTGAGTTATGTAGGATTCCGAGGCCCCTCACCAACCACTTCTCTTTTCTTTCTTACTCTCCCCGCCCTTTTCTACCTGTCTTCCTCACAAACATTGCCAAGTTCTCTTCTCTGTTCATTCTCTCACAGGAGCCTTTCAAAGAGGGACTTAGAGCCTCTCTTTGAGCCTGTTCAAAGTCTGGCTCTTCCTAAGGCACACAGGGAAGAGTGTGCTACTGTGAAGTTTTCAAGGTGACCTCATTTTTCTCAGGCGTCCTACAGGCCCACCTCAACCATTCGAAAGGCACAATGCCTAGGAGAGCATTGGTGATGGAAGGCCACAGGCACCGAAGAACGAGGACCAGGTTCTCTTTGGAAGCCTGTGCCAGTTCTCTGGGTACTGGGGTACGGCGAGTAACTGCTCTTTGCATCAGGGAATCTAGTAGAGCTCACACTGGAAAAGAATTCAGAGTCCTAGGGCTGGGGTTGGGGAGTCAAAGAAGATAGTGGTTTATTTCTTTGGAAGCTAAAAGAACTTCCTGGAAAAACTTAAGTGGTTGGCTTCAAAGTCAAGTTAATTCTTTCAGGCAATTAGACCCCCTTGAGGAAACTGGTTTATTTCCCACCTGTAATATCTAGAGCAGCTGGTTAACCACCCATTCCCAGCGTCCAAATGAGGTGGGGCTGAGCCAGAGAGCAGTCACAATTGGTCAGAGAGGGCGCATTTGTATAATGGAGCAGGTTGGTGGCAGTGCCTTGTCACACTTTTGTTAGCAGCACCGCTTCCTCTCACAGCACTGAACCTGGAAAAGGCCACTGACAGTCCAACGTGCAGATGAAAAATGCGTATGGGCTGCGAGATTGTTTTTCCAACTGAGTCTCTTTCTCAGCAGCAGGATAAGAATCATTAACTTTTTAACACCCTAAGTCCATAGTTGCAAAGACAGAAAGCAATATATTCAAACCCATCTCAAGAAATGGATCTCTGTTCAAAAAGAACACTGAGAACGCAATAACTTGCATTACTAATGACTCCATAACTACACAGCACTATGCCCCTTTGTGGCCTCCACCAACCACCTTCCATGTGGCAGGGACCTCACCCTGCGCAGCCCTGGTGTGTAGGGGTCTAAGGTATGTCACAGATCTCACTAGGAGGGTCACACCATGGTGATTTAAGTTGCTTTCTTATTGTATTACACATCCAATGCCTTGAAATAGTTGTTACATCAACTTACTGGTGTGTTTCCTCATACTCTGCCTAATTATTTTAATTATGTCTTCTCAATCTGATTTTAGATTCTTCAATTGAGTCTATTTAAATAGAAGTTATCTAGAACATCTTTGCAACTAAGGTTCACCAAAGCCCACAGTCATCGAACCTCCACATGCAGCCTGGCCCACTGCTCACTGAGAGCATTCACAGTTAGTCATCTGCTAACACAAATGATATTGAAAAGAATCCTTTTGGCCCCTAGAATCTTCAGTCGTGGGAACAGTGAAAAAAAGGTGACAGAGGATCTTGAGAAAGGAATAAAGTTTTAACTTATAAGTTGGCAGCTATACATGGTAAATACAAAATAAGTCAGTTCCACAAACACAGATAAAGTGTCCTTCATCAGAAAATTTGAAGTCTTAAACTTTTTAACATAGACATAAGATGTTCAAAAGACTTTGGATTTCAGGTTTGTGGAGGGGCTGTGCTTGAACTTGACATATTTTTGCCTCAGCCAACAAGAGTGATGGGACTGCAGGAGGTGCCACACTCCCAGCATGGACTGATTTTTTGATTCATATTAGTAAAGTCCATGCAAATATTCCAAAATCTGAAAAATTCCAAATTTGGAAACATTTCTAGTTCAAAGCATTTCAGATCAGGGATAGACTACCTATAATATTTTATAATATGCTATCATAAGTACATAGCACTTACATACTATGTAAATTAAAAATCAAAATAAGAATTGATCCGCTACCTTAGAGGGTCTTTAGACACCATGACTGGCACTTCTCTGTCCTCTCTTCCTGCCACAGATGTTCAGCTTACTTTGAGTGTGGTGTTCTAGCTTCTTCTGCAAATCATTCAATCTCTGTTTTTCCTTATTCAAGGGGCTGGGCTCTGGGATCCCCACCTGGGTGAGGGCATCCAAGAAATTAGAGGAGGAACCCGAGAAGCAGCTCAGCAGCCACTGCAAAGTCTACTCCTCCAGTAGGCCAGGCGCTGACCAGGCACAGGCCCTGGCGCATGGCCCGTCCTCACGTTGGAAATCATGCCCCTCTAGGAGAAGGAGGGTGCTGTTCCCTCCTGCCACATTCCTTACCTTCACTCATTATTCATGGACTCATTTGGTCGCCAGTGTCCCACTGCTGAGCCCCTGCAAACACTTGTCTGCAAAACATCTGTCATTCATCCGCATTTATTCTCGAGTCTCCACGTTCAACTCTGCCCCTCTGACTTTTCTCTATGGAGCTCAGATCTCTCAGAGAGGTCGCTGCAGTCAGCCACCAGCTCACAGGTTCTCATCCCTGTGCACCGGCCCAATCTACACCACGAATAGCTTTTCTGCCTTAAGTTGCCCACACAGCCTGCTCTTCCCTGGCTCAAAAGCCCTTATGAGTTTCCTATGGCCTGTGGAGTGAGTACCAGCCCCATGATCTAGCCTTCCAGACTCTAGGCTGTGGATGCTGACTACTGTCCTAAGTGCACCTCTTTCTGCTGCCACTTGTGAGATCCAGGCTGTAGTCAGGCTGGTGTCTCCTGAAGCCTGGTAAATGTTCTCTTGCCCAGAGAAGCTGCAGGGGGGGAGGCACAACAGTCCAGAGCCTGGAGAAAACATTATGGAAATGCCTCAAAGAGCAAAATACATGTTCACAGCCCTATTATTCAGCACAGCTAAAAGACAGAAACAGCACGCATTTCTACCAACAGATGAATGGACAAATACACACACTGGAATATTATTCGACCTTCAAAAGAAATAAAATTCTGACATATGCCACAACAAGGACTAATCTCAAGGATATTATGCTGAGTGAAATACACTGACTATAAGAAGGCAAATAATGCAGGGTTCTGCTTTTATTCAAGACAGTAAGTTAGATAAAAATCACATAAGCTAAAAAGAGAATAAATATTACCAGAGGCTGGAGAAAAGGACAGCAGGGAGTGTGGAGTTAGTGTTGGATGGGTCTAGAGTTTTTGGCTGGAAAGAAGAAAATATTCTAGGACAGACGGTGTGCTGAATGTGCAGCAATCTGTAAATAATGGGCATCACTCGATGAACACTTAAATGTTCCATGATCAAGCCTGCATCACGGACAGTGTCCAGCAATGACTGCTTTCCTTTTGCGAGGCCTTATGCTTTTACACAGGCACATGATAACCCCTCAGTCTAATTCCTCCTTCTGGCCCTTCAAAGTCTGGTTCTACCTCCCTGAGAAGGTCCCTGCAGCATTCTCAGTGACAAGGAACCCTTCATGCTCCAGACACTTCCATAGGGGAACTACCATCTGCATACCTGAGAACATGAAGGGACCATGAAATCATCTGGTCCAGGCAGATGGCAAACTGGATCTAGCTTCTCACCCGGTCTGTCTGCCTTGCTGCCCACCAGCTGCACAGATCCATCTCCAAAGCGCCCTCCCTGGAGTCACATTCACGTGCAAGACTGACAATCCAGAGAACAGAAAAGAATCAAGGAAACAGCTTCTGGTTTTGCTGTGCTTGTGTTTGGCTGGCTCAGGCTGCCTTAAGGGTGGGGGTGGGGACCAAACCACCGGCCCTCTTCCTGACTGGGATTGCCTGCGCAGGTGCTTAAGCTACTGAGCTAATCCAAAAGCCCCCCGGAAACAGCTTCTGAGATGTCAGAATAAACTATATAAAGTCATGATGAAACCCACTGTGCTTGGCTCATCTACCCATGGTCAACCCTCATGTTGACCCTTACTGATTTTCTTTTACTTTACCACTTTAATTTTGGCAGTTGTTAAATAGGAGTTATTGGAATGCCCAATCTATAAAACATGGAAAGCAGTAAATTTTGAAAGAAAGGAAAAAGATATTATCAACAAAGAAAAAAGAAAAAAAGTCTAGCTGCTCTTAGGAAATTGGTTTGAAGTTCTCTATGAGATACTAAAATCTGAGAAAGACACTCAAGTCATTTGCATAAAACATACATACATTGTCTGTACATATTAAATCACCTCTCGGTTCTACAAAGTACCGTTTTGAGGTAAATTCTATGTAAATAGCTGTATACTCTACTGTTTGGTAATAGTAAAAAAAAAGAAAAAACGAGGGCACTCCATCTGGTGGAGGTTAGGGACATTCTTCTAGAAGACCTAGCTCCAGAGCTGCAGATTGCATGGGTGCATGACAAGACCGCAAAGGTTGAACGTGAACACTAAAGAGAGACCCACAGCACAAGCCAAGACACTGAACAAACAAACACAGAAGAACTTTTGATGTTCAGAAGATTTGAAGCAGCTAAGCAAGGCTGAACATCTGTGGGAGAGGTGGGATTCGGAGCTGGAGAATCAGAGGCCACGCCGCCTGTGCCCACCAACACCGTCCCCTGCCCTTGAGTGCAGAAGAGCCAGTGTGGCATTTTCCCAGGGAAAGGGTGAGGTCTTGGGACGTTCATTTCACAGCAGTGCAGAGCATGTGGATGGCAAGGGAAGAGCTCAAGAAGCAGGAGGAAGAAGCCCTCTGGGGCAGCCGGAAATGACAGCAGCCTGCACCAAGACAATGGGTGTCGAGAGGATGGGTGGGGAAGAGCCTGGAGAAGACACAGCTGGAGAATGGGCTGGCAGGGGAGGGATGGAACAGCGCAGCGGGACTCCTGGTCGGTGAGAGAGGACATACGGGTTAAGCTGGGATGAGCCGATTCAAGGCGCTGTGTGAGCAGTTTCGATGTGTGCAGATGGGCCCTTCTTAGACACACGAAGTTGGGCGTTTCCACCATGTAAGTTGAAGCTATGGGCATGTGGGAGGTGGCCAGGAGGAGTCTATGGAACAAGGAGGAGGAGTGCAGAATGGTCAAAAGCTGTCTGCCCCTCGTGTTTCCGACACTTTCACATAGTCAAGATATGAAGGAAAGCATGTATCCCTCAGCAGACGAATTCAGGATGAAAGGGTGGTGTGGCCCTTCACAATGAAATGCTACCCTAAGGAGGGGTGAAATTCTGCTACTAATGACAACATAGGTGGAGTGGAAAACATTATGCCAAGTGCCATGAGCCAAATTCAAAAGGGCAAATACTGAAGTTTTTCACTTATTTGTGCATCTAAAAACCTTGCATTCACAGAAGCAGAGAGTGGACAGAGAGGAGGACTGGGGGCAGGAGGGGAAAGGCTGGGGAAGATAAGTTGTGGGCCAGAGAGCGCCAAGTGTCAAATAGGAGGAATAAGTTTAGTGATCTCTTGCACTGTACGGGGACCATGGGCAATAGTAATGAATGATATGTTTTAAAATTTCTAGCATAGAGTTTTCAATGTTCTTAACACAAACAATAAATTGGTGAGGTGACAGACATGTTCATTAACTGGACTGAATCATTCTAGAAATATGTAAAAATCAAATTATTATAGCAATTATCATAAATATATTACTACCTATAAATTAAAAATACATTCATAAGTGGGGAGATAGGATGGATGGATGGATGGATGGACAAGATAGGGAGAGAGAAATAAAGATGGAGATAAGAGTGGGGAGGGGAGAGGAAGAGAGGGGGCAGAGGAGGAGATGTGATGGGAAGGAGGGAAGGGAAGGAAAGGAAAAGGAGTAGGAAAAGGGCTCAGGGTGCAAGCCTGGCTTACACCAGGACCTCAGGCGCAAGGCACATGGGTCCCTGGATCCAAGGAGACTTGTAGATAGCCATGACAACACTTAGAGAGGCAGAGGACAGTAGTGTCACAGCACCCAGAGATGAGTGAGAGGGCTCAGCGGTGCCAGACACTGCAACGAAGTTGCCTACGATGAGGACGAAGGTGCCCCATTGCACTGCTGGCAGGAGTGGCTTCTGAGGAGTGGCAAGGGTGCCAGCCAGGCGGGGGAGCCTGGAAAGCTGCTGAGGGTGGAGGCAGCCACAGTGAGGTTTTTTCCCTTCCCTGTCGAGCAGCTGCTGAGTTTATTCTTGTGTCAGGCCCTCTTCTCTTTCTTGACCTGATGCCTAGGATGTCTTCCCCTAGCTTCTGGGTTGGCTGGATTGTCTTGATATTCTCATCTGGGCTCCCTGTTTCACTCTTGGAACTCCCCTCCCCCCCCCCCCCACCAGCTCCTTGGGCTCCTCTTTCACACCTTTCTGGTTTCTCCACAGTGCGCTGACTAAATGTGTTTACACAGCTACCTACTTATTTCTGATTCTTGTACTAGGAATTCAGCTCCTGTAAACCAGAGTTCTGCGTCTACAGCACTTATGAACATCTGGTATGCCAGAGAGAGGAAGGGGGAAAAAAAAAAGATGCTTGACTAAAACTGGAATAAATACAATAAAGTCAATGCTAGGGGAACTTCTGGAAGCCGGCAGTATTTGCTTTTTTAATAAAAGTTGGAAGGAGAAACATAGCTTCTTCCTATGCCCAGAGGAAGGGACAACCTGAAATGGGTAATGAGGATACGTGAGTAGAACAGAACAAGGAGGAAAGCACCAGCAGTATCTACAACTCAAAAAGAACTTGATATCAGCAGAGAATATCCTCGGGGGCCCCCAACAGGGCAGGAGGTGAAGGGCAGGGCTCAGAGTCTGGGGCAACACAGAGATGGATTAACAGTGGAATGCAGGGCCTGGGAGGGCTGCTGAAGGGCTGGGACAGTGGCAGTGCAGACGAGGCAGTACGCTGAAGAGAGTGGAAAACACACAGCAGCACCCAGGCGCGGCTGGGCTGGAGGTCATGGATGTGCATCGCACCAGCAGGCGGGCTTGGGGCTTCTCTCCAGCACCAGGAAGAGCACAGGTCAAGGGGAGACCAGATGGAGACCCATGGATCCAGGGCTTAGCTCCACAGGACAGCACAGAGGCTGTGGAAGTTCTACATGGAGAGTCTGTGGTGAAGGAATACAGTAGGGGTCCAGGCTTGGGAGAGAACAGTGAACCCTAGGAAAAGAAATAAAGAACAAGGAAGGCTCAAACTGCCCACACAGCAAGAGAGTAAACAACAAAGGAAGAGACCGAAGTCCCATGTTAAGAAAAAAGATGAGGAAATTGGATCCTGAGAATGTTTAGGTTTAAATTTTTCTAGGCAATAAGCAAGCACAGGATGTGGCTACCAGGAAATCAGGCTCCTCTGTCCCTCTGCC
>PVKN010009335.1:13477-24007 GCA_004027915.1 Capromys pilorides
CCCTTCCTCCTCCCTTCCTCCTCCTCCTCCTCCTCCTCCTCCTCCTTCCCCTTCCTCTTCCTCCTCTTTGTTTTTTGGTAGTTGCAGGGTCTCACTATGCAACTCAGACTCATAGTGACCCTCCTGTTTTTACCCTGTGCCTTGCTCAGCCCACCTTGGGGGCAGGGCTCATGTGGCATGTGGTGCCATGGATTCAACCATGGTCTCTGTGTTTGCTTAAGCTTGCCTAAGCAGGTGCTTTAGTCCGCTGAGCTATCTCACCAGCCTGAGAACTGTGGCTTCTTAGTAAGGTCTATTTTTCAAAACATTCTCACAAATATCTTGAATGCACTTTCCAAAGAGGTAAGCCTGTTATAGATGAGAACATCAAGGTCTCCAGAGAACTTAAGTAAGGGACTGATGCAGCTGCACCTGGTACTCTCATAGACACAGAGGCGTATGACTGTGAACTTGGTGCACTGTCACGGTTTAAGCTCTTGCATGGGAAGCCAACGTCACCAGCAAAATAATGCTCATAAAACTTTCTGTTCTCTCTTCTTTGTGAAACTGACTTTTGAGAATAATAATGAAAAAAACCTCAAGAAAGATCCTTTAAAAAGTGAATCAATTTTCCAAAGTATCATAGAAAAGTCAGTCTTCAAACTCAGCCTTGAAGAGTAAGACAATGCATTATTGACTGAATCACGATGTCAATTTGTTTTCCAGGTGTAGGGTTAACAATGATACTTCTTGATAAGGTCATGGTGAAGATTAAATTAATTCATGTAAAAGCTGCATGTATGGGGCACAAGAAACAGGTGGCGACAAGAGCAATAGCCACAATTATTGTGATTACTGTGGCACTATTATCACTGTCATCCCATTTTGCTCCATTGATCACTCAATGTATTATTTCTTTTGGTCAGATAAGCCAGGCCTCCAGAGGACGCATATCCACTTGCTGTATAGTATTAAATACTCCTGAAGGCAGAATCTGATTATTTTTAAAACATGCTGTTGTGGACCTAGGCTGTCAAGATTTTTGCTATTATGGTAAAAGGCCTTGTGATGTATGTATGTGTGTATGTATGTATGTATGTATGTATGTATGTGTCTATCTATCTATCTATCTATCTGCTATGATTAGTTTTAGCAATAATTTAGTAAGATTCTTCAGGTGCTGAGACAACCATTTTCAATGCATAATATTGACCCCAAAGCTCTTTTCACTTCCCATGATGCTTTAGGTGTTTATACCCCACCTCTTTAACTATCCATGTTGGCTAGCAAACCCTGTTCCACATCACACTTATCCAGTCATCAGTAATCACTAACATACTTTGAATGGGTCCCCTCTCTTTGCCAGGCATATAGTGTCTTTGGCTCCCCCAGAGAGGTTTCTGCACATGGCCAGAGCCTTGTCAGAAACCCCCAACCTAACCCTGTTATCACCAGTAGCTTCGTATCACCTTTGATAAAATGACATGAGCTTCTTATTTCCTACTTTTAAAAATTGATTCATAGTGTACATTCTAAGACTCCGTGCTTCTAAGCAACTGCCCTGGGCAGCAAAGAAAGTCATGCTACGTTTCTCATAAGCATTGATTTCATTTGACTCATCTAATTAGCAGCACGAATTCATGTTAGCTTTACAAACAGGCTTGAGATGGACTCCACTGGACATTTGGGTAAAATCTATTTGTATTTCTGGGGAACTCCTAAACCACAGGTAAACCATGACCAGCTGAAGGAGAAGTAAACAATAAAAGGTCTAGAAAGTAGGTCACAATGTTCTACCTTACCAGACATTAGCTGATCTGCACCCAGCCAGCTCTGGCTACAGAGCACAGCAAGAGTAAGGCTCCACACCACCTATTACATTGTGTCTGAGGATAAGCTCTCAGGAGCGGCTGGTTCACCCACCACTGGTACAGTATGAGTCACCAGTGTTAGCAAAACAGAGGCACTACTCATTGCAATAAATGATAATAATGACTTAAGATTGCAGAGTTTCTGGTGAGAGATGAACTCTGACCAAATACCCATTAAACAGTACTCACTATTGTCTCTGTTGGTTCCCTAGTGGTCACATAAAGGAAGAAGCGAGGCCCATATCAACTTATGAGATTCACATGAAGAGTGCACGTGTAGATTCAATTTTTCTCCCTTAGAATATCTAAGATAAAGTCTAAATCCATGGACCAAACTGGCAGCATTTCCAAAGGAATCTGAATCAGGTATTGTTTCTTGTAAGTGATCTCAGACAATGAAGGAAGTAGGGAAAGGCCAGATGGTGATAATGAATAGAAGGATCGGCCTTGGCCATTCATTTAATGGTAACTCTTGGCCAATCTTTCATGGACCACCTTCCACTTGTGTCAATAAACTGGGATGTATGAAGAAGGGCAAAAGCACAGGACTTGAGCTGGAGGTTGTAGACTGAAGCATGAAAACAAAGGAGCAGCAAGGGAGCAGCTGCAGCACCGCAGGCAGGGCTAGGGGCCAAGAGAAAGATCTTGAAGCCCTGCTGAGGAGACTCGGGATGGCTGTCCACAGAGGGAAGTCTGAGTTACACCAAGGAAGAGGAGCTGTGATGGGAAAGGAGAACATTCCAGGCTGGTTGGCCAAGTCAAATCTTAAACTGTAAAATATTCTGATCACCATAAAGTCTTGAAGATGTATGGAGTCCTGCGGGTTAATTTTCAATCAACAGAATGATCCCTGGGCCACACTCCTGAGTCACATTGTCCTGCACTTTCCTGAGAAACACACATAGGCACTGACACAGGTACACATCTCAACTGATTGTTGGGGGGAAAGGGGACAGGTCAGGAGAAAGCCGAAAGCAATTTTCTTTTGCAGAGAGAAGCACATTAGGAAACAAATGCTGAATACCAGCATTGGTGGGGTCTGTCAACCGAGCAGGAGCACTCTTCTATATTTGTTTATTTATTTATTTGTGGAACAGGTAGGGAATTAAACTCAGGACCTTGCACTTGCCAGGCAGGTACCGATGCCCCTGCGCTATCTCCCCGGCCCCAAGGAACACTCTTTTAAACATAATGAGATGCTCAGAACGCTAAGCTAGTTTTCAGTCAGGCCAATCTCCTGTGTCTGGACAAGAGTTACAACAGTGTGACAACAAAGTTAGGAAGGCCTATTAAAGAGATGATCTGGCAAGCAGGCAAAAAGAGACATGAATTTTAATGCCATTCCACAATTAACCTGCCTTATGACCTCAGGCACAGTCCACTATCAAACCTCAGTTTCCCTAATTGTATAGCAGAGGCACGAACCAGTAACGACTTGATACATCCAGGACTTAGCAATAAACCAGGAGAAAGACCAATATAATCTTAAGATTACGACAGTCACAGCCTGTACCAGAGCTCTACAGTAATGTTGCTCACATATTGTACACCAAAGCAGCAAAGAATAGACATCAGGGAAGAAACAGAAGAAACAGTTTCACAAGATGTCAACATAATGGACTTTAGGACTAGACACACAGTTTAATATAAGAAATTCTCTTTAACTTAGGGAGACTGCATGGATAGTTAGCTGACTTACGTAGTATCTCCTAAATACTTTTTCTTAAGAGAGTCGTGACCTTTGAATTTATCGACAATGTTCCCACCAAGAGGGTTCTATGGCCCTTCACTGTCCTGGAATCTGAGTGGACTTGTCACAGATTTGATTATGGAAAGACAGCAAAGTGTCACTGCTTCTACCTTGCTTGCTGTAGCATTTTTTCCTGGCACGATATAAGCAGAAACACCAGCCCAGCCACACCACATTCTGTGGAGAAGCCGCAAGGCTCAGTCAAGTGCTCCGGTTGGCAGACTTGACCCTTGCTGTGTCATCAGAGTCCAGGTAGTCTAGGCCTGTGAGTGACCAAGCTTTCAGGTGATTCTTGTCCCTACTTATTGAGTTGTCTCAATCTCCAAGCTTTCAAGACTGGCAAGATGGCTCAGCGGTCTAAAGTACCTGCTTAGGCAAGCTTAGGCAACTGCAGGGACCACGGTTCAATCCCCAGCACCACATGCTGAGCCACTCTCAGGGCAGGCCGAGCTGGCCTTAATTAAAAAAAAAAAGAAGAAGTTAGTTTCTAAGGAACAATAAATGGTCTACATTTTAAAAAAATAAACAAAAATAACAGGCCAAAGTGGTAATCTTAAAAATCTAGAAGTACGTGCAGCTAAATTGTTGATTTACAGTACAAATCAATGTAGAAGAGCTGATGTCATAAGACATCTACTAAGCATAATTATTTTGAAGTGATTGGAATCCTTTTATCCCCACAGTGAGCATATATGCCTTTTGCTTGCTGTGTCTCTCATAATTTGTAATAGAAAAGGCACTGGGGAAAATGCACCCAGGCACAATAAAGGTCTTCAGTCAGTGTTAAGAGTTTGTGTCTAGTTGGCTCTTCCAAAGCCTCTTGTAGTCATGGGGCTTTCTAGAGTTTGTGATTAATTCATGTTCCAGGGCTGAGATCATGGGTGTTAGTGCTGCACCCATGGGTGGCCTGAACATAATATAAGGAAAGGAGAGGGGCTGCTGCCTCTGCTGCTGCTGCTCCTCCTCCTGCCTTTTTGCTCTTGCTGCTTTCCTGCTCCCTGCAGCCATGAACTGCTGCCCTCTGCCATGTGCCACTCTTCCTCCGAGTCAACCAAGTATGAACTAAAACCTCCACAAATTGATCTCTCCACAAGCTGAAAACAGGAGAATCACTACAAATCCAATCTGTGTAGTGAGACAGTATAGTCCCTGTAGACCCTGCCCTAAAATACAAAAGAAGAAGAAGAAGAAGAAGAAGAAGAAGAAGAAGAAGAAGAAGAAGAAGAAGAAGAAGAAGAAGAAGAGAAAGAAAGATAGTTCAAGTACTTGTAAATGGTAGCTGAAACATTATTTAGATAACTGGAGAAAGGTTTTAATTACCCACAATGGTATGAAGTCATGTGTTCATGTAAGAAACAGTGCACTCTATTCTACAAAGTTTGACAAGGAATATCCCCACCACGAGGGATCCGATTCCCAGAATAAGCACAGGCCTGGCCGCCGTTAGCCACAAGGCAGTTCTATCTCCAGATCTGTGATTTCTTTAAAGCCATAGCCCACAAATGTGGCTGCACCATGGAATCATCAGGGAGCTTTAAAAACACTGATGCCCTGGCTCCATTCCCACAGATTGTGATTTAATTACTCTGCAGCATGGCTAGGGCTCCCAAAGAGAGCACAATGTGCAGCCAAGTTTGGAAGGCTCTGCTTCAGGGAGCATGATTCCAATGCCTCCATAATCTAGTGATTTCCATATGTAGGCAAAATCACTCACAGGCAGTCTCCAGGCACCAGTAGTTGGCTAGTAACATACTGTTACTCTTCAAAGCAATTCTAGATGTTAAGTAATGGCAAAAATAATGCCTCCCCCTTCTCTGCTGCTGAATTGCTCTATTATTATAAATTGCATAAGCATAGGAGTGTTAATGGTACTGAAGTCTAACATGACAGAGATATTTATCCTCCGCAGGCTAATATTCAAATGAAATAGGAGTGAACAACATTGGAATTCAGAAACACCTCCTGGCCTCTGTCGTCACAATTCTGCTTGAGAGTATTGAGTACATGCTGCATCTTTCCCTTGTTAATGACAATAATGCTTCTGATAGGCTTGGTTTTGCCTGTGCATAAAATCCTCATCATCTAAGGTGATTCATGTTTGGATGGTGGAAATTCCTATGGGAAGAACATGTAGAGGAAATATTGGGAAATCTTGAGTGCCTTGTGAATGACTTACATACTGGTGCTGCAGACATGGAATGCCAAGTTAAAAACCTCAAGCGTAAATGGTCTTGTTAATGACTGCTATAACGCGATGTGGGTTGTCATGATATGAGGAAATGGAACTGGAAGAAGCATGAGATACTATTACTCTTTGGGGCAGGGATCCATGCATGACACTTGCATGAAACTGTCTTCAGGGTTCAAGACCCTGGCTGTCAGTAAAGCTGGAATCTTTACATCTGTCAACAACATTGAAAACATAGCTTAAGAGCCACAGCTTAAAAGAAAAGAAACGGCCCTCAGTCTCTGTTGCTGCTTTTCATGAGAGTCAGTTTTCTGGGTGCACCATGAAGACAATGTCTGGTGGACTGGAATACTCTGGAAAGTGCCACTGGGGTTCAGCAGTGTGGAGAGCCTGCAGGCTGGTCTTTGGTTTCATCATCGTTAATATTTGATGCAGCCTAACTCATTCTTTTTCTTCCATTATTCTATTGTGAAACCTGGATGCTGCTTCATTTTTCTTAACAATTCTGTCTTATCCTTCTCCATATGCTTAGTATATAGGATCAAAAGCTTGCAAAGAATTCTGATACTGTAGAAAAGGTGTAAGAACTTCTTCCCTAAGCAGTTAATATCCAGAATTAAGAGAAATTCTGCAGATATAGGTCCCAAGCTCTTAGACTGTTATTTCTCATTAAGTACTTTTGGAAGCTATGAGCTTTAATGAGGATGTAAAAAGAGAGTTGTATCCTTTGTCTCTGGTAAAAAAAGATCTACTACAGGGATCACTTAAATGAATGATTGTGTTCAGAATAGAACTGGGCCGCATGCTGAGATTCTGTTAAGGAGCTAGGCGAGCCATCAACAGTGGGATGACAGACACCTCCTTGTAGAGCACAGGGACCTAAAACAACACTCCGCAACACAGTAAATTTATTTTCTTGGAGTTGAGTTATAAACCACAGCGGCCACATATTGTACAGTTGCCCTCTTACTTAAATTTCAAATAGGTAGTGTACCTTACACAAATAGCCAAGAGCAGGGTACTGAAGCATGCCCAGGCATCTCTAATTCTCTGATTGCCAGCATCTAGGGGTTTGTGCATCAACCACATAAAATGTGTGGTAGAGAGAGTGGGGGGCTCCTTTGCTCTCCATGCCTCACAACCCCACCAAGCTTACCCAGGGCTTTGAAACCAGGACTCACACAGGTGACACAGGAGGAAACAGAAGGCCTCTGTATTCTCAGTAAACAACCACCCCAATGTTTTCACCCAGCTACACTGGCTGGCAACATCCCTGCAGCCCACCCTCACGTGGGGCTGTGTTGGCTCTCCCACGTGAGGGAGGAAGTCTACGTCAGTGCAGTTAGCAGATTCCTGACCCGAATCGGGTCATTTGTCTGCACAAGCACCTAAGATGTTCTCGTGTTGAAATCCTTTTTCTAAGGTTTAATGGCCATAATTAACCAGATAATAGCCTTTTCATCATATTGGTTCTCATGCATGGTTAACAAATACCATAGTCACATCTTCCAATCCCATCTTACTCCATCCAGCTTCACTGACCCCAGACACCAGTCCACTGGGCTCCTCCATGTCACCTGGATGCCTGGTGCCCATTTGGCCTGGCATCCTGAGTGTCTGACCTCATAATCATCATCTTATTAATCCCTGTCCTGGTTTTATCTTCAATTTTGTATGATGTCTTGCTTTTTCCTATCTATAGTAGAGATTACATAGTATTTAAAACATTTTTAATCTAAGCGTACAATATAACAACCATTGTTAAATTCCTATCATCTTGTTTTTTGAAATTCTGTATCATGTTTAATGTTTTATCTATTTTTTTATTCTGTTTAAAAAATTTACAATATCCTAGAGCCTGAAAAGCGGTTAGAGACTTAGCAGGAGGTTAATAAACACCTGGGACAGGTGTGACCCTAAGCTTTGCCAGTCTGGACTATGAAGGTCATAGGTCTCTAATCCTTGCCCAAGGTCTTCATCAAAGGCTACCCAACTTCACAAGAGCACAAGTCACACCCAAGCAGACTCTCAATCAGCCCTGGGAAATGATAGTTGCAAACTAGGTTCAAGCACATAAGCTTGTTGTCAATATTTTACAATCAAAGTTATGTCACGGTTTCTGTATCTTCAATGCCTAGCACAGGGGCTAAAGCATAGGAAAAAGTGCTGAGCATGTGCTGCTCTGCGGGTGTACGCATTCCTAGAGTCAGGCTGCCCCGGGAGCAGAGTTTAAATCCACAAGTGTATGTCAGCCCTATTTTATGTGCACAGCTAGAAATTATGCAAATTTGGAGATAAAACATTTTCTCCTCCATAACTTTTAAACACTCTTAGAAGTACTCATAATAAACTTAAGGGTTTCAAAATGCGAGCAAGAGTGGATCTTCGTGCAGACATATTGCAGCTACTTAATATACAGGCAAACAAATGAATCTGTACAGGAGCTCTTTCCATCAACTTTCAAGACTTTATGTCTCTCACCTCTCTCTCTCTCTCTCTCTCTCTCTCTCTCTCTCTCTCTCTGTCTCTGTCTCTGTCTCTCTCTCTCCTATTGTGAAAATCAGGCCCACAGGGGCACCGCCCTACTGCTCTATTTCTTTCCTTCACAGCTAAGTATCTAGGTCACCATTAGCAAACAGAATTTTCTGTGATGACAGAAATGGTCTTGACCAATGCGGCCAGATTGCTAATGACATGCCTGAAATGTGAATTTGATATTAAGGACCTGAATATTTAATTTGATATGATTTTAATTAATTTCAATTGCAATCAGCCACACACAGCGAGTGACTGTACTGGACAGCAGTTTCAGGTGGCACAGTCCCTATGTGAAGCCCAAGCTTTCTCCTACTTTTGTCCATCCCACTATGATCTTTGTTCTGCCCCTGCCATTCCACTAAAAGTCTTCTGACCAACCCAGACCACTCATGACTTCTTGATTCAAAATTCAGCAGCCACTGTAGGAGCTACCTTTCCTCATAATTCAAGGCTAATGCTCAAACTCTGCATCTAAAACTGCTTTCTTTTCTTGGCTTTCCAGGTGCCCATGTCCCATGGCTTCCTGCTGCCCTCCTCTCTGGTTGTCATCCCCTGGTCTCCTTCAAATGTGCCCTCCTCTGCCAGTCACTTAACTGCCTGTGCCCTCCAAATTCTGATCTCTTTTCACTCTAAACATTTCCAAAGAATCTCATCTACCTCCATATTTTAAATTTGTATCAATACTCTAATAATGCCAAACTCTATAGCTCTAAGCTGTATTTCTGTCTTAAACCAGATCCCCTTGACGGTCCCCTTTGTATCTCCCCAGATTCACTCAAAATCATCCTTCCAAGCCACAGCCACCTTGCCTGTCTGACTCTGAATGACACCAGCCACACAGGAGCTGCCCAAGGGCCTCCCTCTCCACCCTACCTCCAGTGTGTAGCAAACTGTACATAAATGTTCAGTCTTATGCCTGTCTGGTATTATCAACTCCTATGTTTCTGTTCTCTTAGAAGCTCTGGAATCTTCTAATCCTGTTATCTCTGATTCTGCTACGGTAGCTGGCTGACAAGCTTTCCCACTGGAACACTATAACAGCTCTCTACAGATCCCCAACTTGTTCTCCTCGGAGCTGTCACACAGATATTTCAAAGTAGAATTCTGATAATATCTTTCTGTTTACAGCTCTTCGATGGCTCCCTGGTATGAACATCACCAAGATGCATAAAGTAAAGAGATTTCAATATAACTGGTTCTCAGTGATGTTTCTGGCCTCATCTCAAAATTCTCTGACCCCAAATCCAAAGGTCTACTTAAGTGGATTCCAGCCACGTGATGTTACCGAGCTTTGCCTTGTCCCAGGGCTGTGTACACTGCTATGGCTGGCTATCCACCTGGCCTCTGTCTACCTTCCCCCTCCCTTTCAGCTTCCATTCCCTGCTCAAAATTATATGTTCCTCTTGGAATCAATCTTTCACACTCTACAGAAGTGGGTCTGATGCTCTTTCTAAGACAAGTTTATTAGGATGAGGCTCAACTGAGGTGAGGTGTTTGTGAAAGAAGAGGAAATGTGGATGCAGAGCAGAAATGCCAAGGATGTGCACTCACTTAGAAGGGATGTTGTGAAAATACAGCAAGAAGGTGGCATCTGCGAGTGTCAGAGATACTTCAAAAGAAACCAGGTCTGCAGACACCTCAAACCTGGACTCCAGCCTCTGAAAGTGTGAGAAAATAAACTCCGGTCATGTGCACCATGCAGTCTGCATTGCCTTGTTAGGGCAACTTAACCAAGTAATAAAACCAAGGTGGACAAACAACACTGGTCACACAGGGTCTACCTCCCAGAACACACTGTAAACATTGTGCTCACACCCTTCTATTTTACACACATGTGCGTACCCATGCATCCACTCTTGCCAACCGAGTCAACAGCATTGCATGCTTACAGCTGCTGAGGCCACAGTGCTGTGAGGGTTCCCTGACTCCTCTTGTTCTCATCCCTCCTGGTTCTGTCTTCAAAATATGCTTAGAGTCTGAAAACATTAAATCCCTTCTTTTGCCACAACCTGGTCCTAGCTACTTTTACCTGCTACCAGCGCATGCCTCCCCAGAGTTTATTCTCAACAGAGCACCCCCAATAACCCTTTCAAAGCTAGCGCGACATCACCCCACTTTTCTGCCTGGTTCTTTTCATCCTGCTGAGGGTAACAGCCCAAGCCTCTGCCATCTGCAAGGCTTCCCTACCCCCCCCCACCCCCCCC
>PVKN010009336.1:0-23907 GCA_004027915.1 Capromys pilorides
GGAGGCCAGGCGCAGGGAACACACATTTTTTAAATGGACAAAAAGTCCTGCCCTACAGAACATACACTATTTATAACAACTGCATAACTTAGCTGTGTCTAACAACAATGAAATCATAAAGTGCTGAAGACAGCAGCGCGCAGAGAGCAGGCCTCTGATCTCGGCTGGCTCCACGTGACCCAGCGTCCCAGCACCCTTCAGCCTGAGGCAGGAGCCAGCCGTTTGAATCTCCTCACATGACTTAGCGAGCCTTGTCTCAAAGAAAAAGGAAAAAAAAAAATCTCTGATCTCTGAATAATCTATAGTCTTTTTTTTTTTTAAATGTATTTGGTACAGGGTGTCACTATACAGCCCCGACTTGATGGTGGCTCAGCATGCCCCGGGGACAGGGCCACTGTGGCAGGTGGTGCATCCCTGGATGGACTTGCACTTGCCCAAGCAGGCGCTTTAGTGCACTGAGCTATCTCACTGGCCACAAGAGTTCATGATCTCATCAGCCAATGCACGCTACATTGAGAAGAACCTAGCTCTGAATGCCTATCAGAACCAAGGGCAAACTTGCTGCGAGGCGCTGGGCTCTCAACACAGGGCCTTGAGGCAAACGGGCTGCCACTGAGGTGCACAGGAAAAAACTGTGAAGAACAACCCGATGGTGAGGGACAGTGGCAGGAGTCACTGCTCGGGCATCCATGCGTGCAGAAACTGTGAGGAGAGCCTTTAGGACAGCACACCCGGGACCTCGCGACTCCAGAATGTGAGCGCCAGGGAGGGGCTGAGGGAGGCGGGCTGGGGGCAGTGAAGGAAGCCACCTGTGCAGCAGACACCTGGAAGTCAGGTGCGGGCTGAGGTGCCCGGCAGGGCAGTGAAGCTGGCACAGAGGCCACACCGAGCACAACCGGTAAGGCCGTGGAGAAGGGCTGCCCAGGAGCTCCGAACGCACCACACGTCCCATGAGGGGAACATCCACCAGGCAGGGCTCCGGTCTTCCTTTGGTCCAATCCTTGTCCATGCCCCCTCTTGGAATGAATGCCTGCCTGTGTCATTCTACCCTGAGATTACATCACTATACTCTGATTACTACAGAGCTTCGTATAAGAGTTTGGGGCTGGGGACTCAGTTCAGCAGCACAGTGCCTACCTGCAAGCATGAGGTTCCGACTTTGATTCCTGGTTCCAAAAAACAATTAAAAGAAAAAAAAAACTATGCATTTCCGTTAAGCCTCAGAAGAGACTCAAGACTGTTTTTTTTTTTTTTTTTTTTTTGGTACAGGGATCAAACTCAGGAGTTACACTTGCCAGGCAGGCACTTATGCCACTGACCTATCTCCCCGGCCTGAGACTTGAACATTTGACAAATACTGCAAATGAGATTGCTGTGTTTCCAACCATATGGGGGACAGTTGTATGAGGGACTGTGGAATTACCAACTTGCTGTTCCTGACCTTATGTGGAGACAAAGTGCATGTTAGCCCGTTTCTGCCAGCTTGAACCCTGAGTGGTACACATGCCCCTGTCGCGACAGTCACGTGTTCCACCAATGCTCCAAGCTGGCAGGAACGCAACACATTTGAACCACAGGTGCCCAGCAGTAAGAGACGGGCTATGGCCCCATCACAAACGGGTTAGGCCGACGCCAGGAGCAGTGGCACACATCTGTAAGCCTAGCCCTTGGGAGGCTGAGGCAGGAGGACCGCTGCCAGCTCGACAACATCATGTGCTCAAGGCACCCTGAACTGGAGGGGCTGGGCTGTCGTGAATGAACTAAATAGCTTCAAACCACTACAGCCTTCTGCCATGACAGCTCTGCCTCAGAGACAGCAGGTCACAAACTAAAACTTGGAGCAAACTAAATCTCTCCTACTTGATGTTGCAGGTGACAGGGACTGTGTTTGGCAAAGAGAAATACGCTAACAGAGCCTCTGTGGATTCTGGCTGCGAAATCTACCTCATCGCTGTCCTACACCAAGGCCCGTGCAGCTGGGCAGAGTTCCCTGAGCGCCACACGTGGTATGTACGCAGCACGTACACAGAGAGGTATCAGTGTGAAGGAGGATTTTAGAGACGCACTAAATGCGTACATTTTCAAGGGACACAGAGATACTCAGAAATCCGGTGACTACCTGCACGACGAGAGCGTGTCTCTTCAGCACGTACTTCTGGGACGCCATGTGGATGAAGGTCAGGCCGATACACAGGTTGTAGAGGGGCTCGTCGCGACGGGCGCGGAAGGCTTGCGTGTACTGCGCTGGAGTGCCGTGTCACAGATTGAAAGGTGACCATGGGAGGGACAAAAAGAACATGAGAGGGACAAAAAGAACAGGTTCTTAGATGGTTTTCTTCTCAACATAGCAACTGTTTTTCCAAAGAAAAGCTAAATTTATCTAACATAGTAACATAGAACTTTAGGAGTTCTACATATTACATATACACAGTGGTCTCTCACTTAACGGGAGGGAGGTTATGTTCCAGACAGCCCTGCAATAAGTGAAAATCAGCAAAGTGGCAACATTGTATTTATTTTAGTACATATATTTTAAGGCTTTATAAACCCTTCCCACACTTCTACACTTTTAAAAAAACACTTCTAACACTCTGAACCATTTTTTTCTTAACCATTTTCTTAACTCGTAAACCTAGGTAATTTTAACACACATATACTGTACAGTACACATGTATTTATCCACTAAATATATATTGTAAATAGTGCATTTTAATATACTTTTAACGTTAGAATTAACATTTTTTAATATATTTGTATACATTTTAAATTTCTTTAAGGCACAAATCACTAAAAGCATAAATACTACAACATAAATACATATATAGGGATCGGAGAGATAGCTCAGTGGCACAAGTGCGTGCCTGGCAAGTGCAAGGTTCTGAGTTCAATACCCAGTCCTGCAAAAACAAACAAACAAACAAACAAAAAATATACAGTACCATTCACTACTATAAAATCTCCCGATAAAGCAAAAAAATCCATGATAATTTAGATTAATATTTTTGAAAGCTCACGAAACAGTGAGTCTGTGAAAGTCAAACCATAAAATAGCAAATGACTACCGTGTATTTATGTCAAAAAGCAATCAAGTGTGGTAGGAGAGCTCAGGCGGCACTCTTCTCCCGAGGAAGAATCTCTGCCTCCTGCTGCACGGCCAGCGCAGCACGTCGTGCCAGGGATCGACCTGGGCGCCTGCATTTGCCAGGCAGGAGCTGACATCACTGAGCTATCTCACCAGCCCATTCCGTAAATTCCTAAGCACCATATAAAAACTGTGACCCCAAAGAATTGACTAAGAAGAGATCTTAAGTCCTTTTTGCATTATCTCAAACTAAAGCAGATGACAAAACATCTATAATAAAAATTATTTTTAGGACCACTGCCTTAACCATCTTTTGTATACAAATGCATGGTTTTATCGCTACCATGTTTCCTAACTTTTCTCCTCTCTCTTCATTGTTTAATCCTCAAATTCTCACTTTCCATTTAACTATTTTATTATACCTTTCCATTTTTATCCAAAAAATCTCCAACAGGTTTTTGGAATCAGCAAGTAACTGATAGAATTTGCACCCTGACTAACTATATCAACTGATATCTGTGAACTAAGAAAATACACTGAGGACAGCAATGTGTAATACTAAAAACATGCTTGGAACACCTATCACTCTGGTTTTCTAATTATGCACTGCTTCCAATGTCATATAGATTGTTGCTATACTCTCCTAAGTAAAAAAAAGAAATCTGGGCGTAGTGGTGTACACCTGTAATCCCAACACTTGGGAGGCTGAGGCAGGAGGATCGGGATGAGGTTGAGATCAGCCTGGTCTACAAAAGTGAGCTCACCGCCAGCCTGAACTGCACAGTGAGACCCTGTCTCAAAAAGACAAAATAAATAAACAAACAAACAAATAAAATAAAAAAGAAAGAAAAAAAGGTAATGAAAGAATATGAGACAAGGAAAAAAGGCCATAGAGGTACAATGCTGCAATTTTGTAGATGGCTGAGATCTTAAACTGCTGTGTAACAATGCACAACTGTTCTTTTTTTAATATTCTGTGCGGGTTTTAAAGTTTAGAATACCAACAATTGACGGAAGGTACCTGTTTTATGTTATGTCTAGGGCGTTTGATATTCACAAAGATAGTGACATTAGGCTCAAGTGCCTAAATTATAGGGAGGAATATTATTAGGCTTCTCTTCTGGAGGGTTAACAACTTAAGTTGGCAGTCCAAATAATTAGAGAAAAAGAAGGGATACAAGTATAGCCAATATTTTGGCTCCAGCCCTTCAAGGTCAGTGAGGACACAGGACATAAAAGAACCTGTATTGTAACAGCACGTAATTCAGTAGAGTCCCAAATTTCCCCTGTTCAAGATTATGGGGCCACAGAGGAAAGTGATCAACGATGTATAGTGTGCCTAAGGAGAGTCACCTACAGAGAAAACATTCTCTCAGGCTTGCACAGGGAGCAAATAGGCCAAGCAATGGCCATGACTCATCCAGATGGCTGACACTGACAAAAGTTCTGCAAACCACTGTAAAATGGTTTCAGGGTAAACCCTGAGAGCACCTCACTGACCTTATCAGAACAAAGTTACATTTTTTTGTAACATAAGTCTTGCTTTATCTTGGTCTTAACCACCCAGCAGAAAAGTCTAAGCGCGAGGTATAAAAAGGAAAGCCAAATCAATATGCTGAGATGCAAAAGGCGCAAGTGAACAGCTTCCGATAATGCCAGATGAGCTGCTAACCCACTACTGTTACGGACTAGTGGACCATGTATACAGCTACTTTCTCTGCGTGCAATGAAAAGAAAGATCTGTACTAAGGACGTTTAGACAAGAAATCATGTCTGCATCTTGTACTCTGAAAAACTATGACAAAGAAATTATGCAATATATTAATTGTTGTAAAAAATAATGAAATAAATGGAAAAGAATTATTTTTAAACAGCCCTATGCAGGGAGAATCACTGACCTTTAAAATAAGTTTTAAGGGGCCGGCGAGATGGTTCAGTGGTCTAAAGCGCCTGCTTAGGAGGGCTCAGGCAACTGCGGGGACTGCAGTTCGATCCCCGGCACCACATGCTGTGCCAGCGCCACCACCAGGGCAGGCTGAGCCAGCCACAAAATGAATAAATAAAAGAAACAAACAAACACAACAAGCAAACAAGTAAATAAATAAATAAAATTTAAAAAATAAAAATAAAAAATAAAAAATAAATTTGTAGAAATAAATAAATAAATAAATATAAGTTTTAAGATCTACTGCAACTAAAAGTTAGTAAGAATAACAAGCTAACGCTATTAGCACTGCTAATATAGTGGTTCCTCAGGTCGCACACTTAATTTTTCTACGATTTTGGAAAACATGACCAAGTTTGTGTGGGAAAGACCTTGCTTGCCACCCAACGCAGTCTGCAAACAAAAAGCAGATTTTGCCAAACACTTGCTTAACAACAAAATTATCTGCAAACAAAAGCATTTGTAAATCTGAGGTACCACTGTAGTCCTTAGGGAATTTATTCTATTCACCAGCACTGTTTATTTTTTTTTTTTTAACATTTTTTTTTTTCTTGTGGGACCAGGGTTCAAACTCATGACCTTGTACTTGCCAGGCAGGCACTTATGCCACAGAGCTATCTCCCCAGCCCCAAAGCACTGTATTTTTTGAGACAGGGTCTCAGTGTATAGTTTAGGTTAGCCTTGCACCCGGCGACTCCCTGCCTCAGCCTACTGCTGGGATTACAGGTGTGCGCCACACCAGGCTCAGGCATTGTGTACTGTGTTTTAGATACCTATACTTGAACTCAGGACCTTGTGCTTGCCAAGCGGGCAGGTGCTGGGCTGCTGAGCTATATCCCCACCCCCCAGGCACTCTTTTAAGTAGTGTATATTAACTGATTTAATTTTCCTGATTATGTACCGGAAGGTCCAAGGACATCGTCACTGCAGAGATAAAGAAAGGGCAGAGGGAGTAATCTGCCCTGGACAGCGAACTTAAGTTAACCCAGGCCTAGACCTGAGCCCACACTCCGCACTCCGCAGCCACATGCTGGACACTCACCGAGCGCATGCTTAAAGCTGCCTGAGACGAACGCGTTGTGCCCGTTCAAAACACACAGGGCATGGTTATCTGGGTTTTTCAACATGAGACGGAGACAGAAGCGATGATGTCGCACGTCCTGGGAGTGCATGGTGACTTGGTTGAAAATATTCCAGAGCTGAGGTTTATTGACATTTTCCATTACCATTATCCTAAAATCACAGGAAGATGGTCAGAGCGAAATTCTCAGTGCGATGCGCCACCCCTTCAACAAGGACAGCGGACTGTTTCCATCCAGTTAAGCGAAACATCTTACACCACAGATGATTTATCCCGAAAATGTGGCTGAAATTAGTGGCCTACATCTTGTTTCCGCTTTCAAACACAACTTTGAAACCAAACAAACAAAAATGAACCCCCAAGAAATGGTTTAAGTTTTTTTTCTCTCTCCCTTACCACAACAACTACAGGACAATGGAGATGAATAACACGTCAAGCAGTAGTCAGAGGCTTTCCAGAAGGGAAGGTGTGGTGCTGCACAGCTGGAATCCCAGCAGGCTGGGACGCTAGAGCAAGAAGGCCACTACATACAGGTCCTGCCCGCGGAACACAGCTAGCAAGAGCCTATCTAAAGTAATAGTAATGTAAAAAGCTGGTAACTCAGTGCACAAGCCCCAGGTGTAATCCCGAGTACCATCAAAAAACTTTTCTTCCTTTTTATTTTTGAGGCAGGGTTATGCTATGTAGCCCACATTGGCCTTGAACTTGCAGCAATCCCTATCTCAGGCTCCAGAATGCTGGGATTATAGGCGTGAGCTACCACGGCCAGCTTAAAAAACACAAAGATTTTTTTTTGTGTGTGTGTGTGTGTGTTTTTTTTTTTGTCTTTTTGAGACAGAGTCTCGCTATGCAGTACAGGCTGGCCTTGAGCATACTGTTGTAGCCCAGGCTGGTCTCAAACTCAGACCGATCCTCCTGCCTCAGCCTCCCAAGTGCTGGGATTACAGGCGTGTGCCACCACGCCCGGCAAAAAAAAAACACAGTTTTGGGGCCGGCGAGATGGTTCAGTGGTCTAAAGCACCTGCTTAGGAGGGCTCAGGCGACTGCGGGGACTGCAGTTCGATCCCCGGCACCACATGCTGTGCCGGCGCCACCACCAGGGCGGGCTGAGCCAGCCACAAAATGAATAAATAAAGAAACAAACAAACACAACAAGCAAACAAATAAAATAAATAAATAAATAAAAACCAGTTTCATATGCCAAAACTTAATACATCTGTATTAGAGCACGTAATGTACCACAAGGTGGTAGAACCATAGTGACCTTTCCTTATGCACAAGAGACCGATGCATGAGAAGTACCTAGTCTAGACCACACAACCACAAAGAGTCAGGGACAGGATCCGAACCCACAAAGTCTAGTCTAGAGCCTCAAACACTACTGGTGTCAAATACTACCTGTGATAATCACCAATGACTCAAACCAGTAAGCAACAAGCATGTACTAATTCTTCATTATGAGACTCTGTCAAAATAAATGTAAGGTATCAAGTAATCTAATAAAAAACAAATTAGAAAGGCCAGCCAAATAGCTCAGCAGAGCTGGGCGTGGTGGCACATACCTGTAATCTCAGCACTTGAGAGTCTGAGGCAAGAGGATCGAAGTGAGTTCAAGACCAGCCTGGGCTACAAAAGTGAGCTCAAGGTCAGCCTGAACTGCATAGGGAGACACTGTCTCAAAAAGACAAAAAAAAAAGCTCAGCAGATTAAAGCACCTGCAAGCAGGTGCAGGGGCCAGGGTTTCAATCCCCAGGCCTGCCTGCCACGCTGGCCCTGCACCCAGGACACACTGAAACAGCAACAGAGACGGGTGTGGTGGCACGCACTTGTCACCCCAGCTCTCGGGGAGGCTGTAACCAGGAGGATCACTATAAGGGCGATCTAGTAATGAGACACTCGTCTCTAAAACACACACCAGAAAGGAAGGAAGGAAGGAAGGAAGGAAGGAAGGAAGGAAGGAAGGAAGGAAGGAAGGAAGGAAGGATAGATTAGAAAGTCACCTGATATAGTTGTATGCCTTTCTGAAATTTTTGTCCAGAATCGCAGCAGACAGACCGAAGTATTCCAATTCTTTGCGCTTCTGCCTGTCGTCATAAAATGAGTAGTATTCCAAAGAAGAGTCCACCAGCAGCTCAGCCTCTTGAAACCGGGACAGTTCGCATAAGGAATACATGGCCTTCAGCAGGAGGCTCCACCAGTCATCCTTGGGCAGGACACTCGTGAGCACCGCGAATATTGCTGCGAGACACGTGCAGCCAGTGAGCACAGCACCCGCAAAAGTCCCATGACCAGTTTCACGCTAAACTTCATAGCCTCGTCTCGTGGGCCTGAACTCTTTCGCACAAGCCCGACATGTAAGTCTCTCGTGGGCACTTCCTCAGCACCTCCACAGGGTGTGACAACCTGCAACCCCAGACTGGCCACTCCCTGCCAGGGGTCACAGTGGGATGGTGCCCAAGACAGGAATCTGCGCAGACGAGGCACCACAGGGTGCTCAGCACATGAGGTCAAGTGCATGCCGAGACAGGCTGTCCAGACCCAATCTCAACTGTCCTCTTCTGCCTTTAAATTTTTTTCCTTTACAAACTTTCTTTCCCTTATTTCTCTGTAAAAAACCTTTAACCTTAACAGAAAAAAAAAGGTTATTCTGGTTGATTGATCCTGTAATTCTTCTGGAAATCTACCCAGATAATCAAAATATGAGTGAATATATACAAAGAGGCTTACTACTTGTTATCTTTGATTATCAAAAGCAACCACACTAAAAAGGAAATGATTAAATTATGCAACTGCTGTCCAGTGGGACCTTCTCCGTGCCTCCAACAGAACCGCTGAAAGGACAGAACAAGCAGCATGCCAGCGTCTCTCAGGCGACCTGCACATCACCTACAGCACTCACGTCCCGCTCCTACCTGCCACAGGAACGGGATTTCTACCCACCCTGATAAAATTAACAAAACCGTACTAATCTAAGAAATCAACGAAAAAAACAGGCAGGTCAGATATAGAAGAAACTCTTTACTTTATGGGAACATAGTCCAGAATACAAGAGTCAGAGACCAGGCGTGGTGGCGCCAGTGCTGGGAGGCTGAAAACAGGATCACTAGGAGTCCGAGTCTGAGCTGCAAAGTGAAACCCTGTCCCAAATATATAAAAATAAGTAAAGAGCAGAACACCTGGGTCAGATGCAGGGCTGGGGGTGAACTTGCAACCCACAATCCGGGCTGCACAGCTGGACCCGATCTCAGCAGCTGCGCGTCCGCTGGTCCTCAGGCTCTCACGCCTTGCACCCTCGCCTGCTACAAAGAGGTCTTCTCCCCTCAAGCTCTAGAATGTAGCCTAAATCTTTTCTAAAATTCTTTAGTGACAACCTTACTCAAGCACACTTGACCATTTTTCTACTAAAAATCGATGCATCCTAACCTGAGACTGGACACACTTTATTTCAAAGCACTTCTAGGACCGTTATCACCTTTGTCAGAAGTGTTTAATAGCTATTGGAATATCCATACCTGAGATGACTAGACAAACAACCCTGCTGTTATCTATTCTTCGCAAGTTCTCACAAGTATTTTTTCTTCAAAAAAATAAAAAATTTTACTTTTGTTATAGAAAGACCCAAGGAAAAGCTTTCCTGTTAATTTTGCATTGCTGGGGATGGAGCCAGGGTCTTCCCACCAAGCTGTATCTCTGGTCTCTTCTCCTTTTTCATTTATTTATTTTTTTATTATTTATTTACTTACTTAGCTGGTACAGGGTGTTACTATGCAGCTCAGCATCATGGTGATCCTCCTAGCTCAACCTCCCCAGTTCTGGTGCACCACCTCGCCCGTTTTCGGTAGCCAGCTCAGTACACCCAGGACTCTGGGGCCCGCAGGTCCTTGGCCTTAACAGGCAGGCACTTAAACCACTGAACTATCCACCCAGCCCTCCTTTTTTACCTTAAGAGAAGCTCTTGCTAAGCTGCTGAGCTGCCTAGGCAGAGCTCAAACTGGTGACCCTCCTGCCTCAGCCTGCCAGAGCATTGGGATTATGGGACGCCGGCTCCCTTCACACTTTAAACGGAAGCAAAATCAGCCCCTGACTTGCAGACATTTGAGGTGTGCTGAGACACACACCCCCACCCCACCACCACACCCACACCCCTCCCCACCCACCCGTCAAATCTGGATTTAGGAATGAACTGACTCATCCACACGACACAGACTCATTGTACGTATATTTAGACTTTACTTATAACATCAAATGGGCTTACTGTATATGAGGTATTAAGAGTGAGTAATTTCAGGACTGGGGAGATAGCTCCACAGCACAAATACCTGCGTGGCAAGTGCAAGGTCATGAGTTTGAACGCCAGTCCCGCCAAAAAAAAAAGTGGGTAATTTCACTTTATTTGAGCAGTGTCTATTTCCAATGAGATTACTATGAGTTACTTCGTGATTCTCAGTTCAGCTGAATTTTACACAATAAACGAAGCGACTTACCTTTTGCATCACAATTTGCTGTTTCTTGATCACTGCTGTCTGATATTTTGTCTCTTGAAACTTTCATAAGGTAGAGATGTCTCTCTCCAGATCTGGAACTGGATATCAAGCAGACCTGAGCTCTGTTCATAGCTACCTAAAGTAAAGATGACAACCAGGCACGTTTTCGTCCATTTGTCAAAGACCAGGAAGCCTCAAGCACTAAGAATATGAATGAAAACCCAGAATACAAAGAGCAGTCAAATTACTGTATCACAAAACATACACACACACCTGAAAGTACAGTAGGTTATTCTTTGACAAGAGGAATTTGGGAGGTCACATTATTCATCTTAGAAGGAAAATGAAGCAACGCACTTTACACAATGTGCGGAGCTGGGCATGTGATGGCACACACTTGTGATCCCAGCACTTGGGGAGCGGAGGCAGGAGGATGCGGCGAGTCTGTGTCCCACCTGGGCTGCACAGTGAGCTCAAGCACACCCTGAACCACACAGCAAAGCACTGACTCACAAGACTGAAAGAGCTGGGGATGCAGCTTAGTGTCCTGCCTGGCAAGTGGAGGTTGTGGGCAAGATTCCCAATACAAAAAAAAAAGAAAAAAAAAAAAGCTGTGACTCAGAAAAACAAAAGAAGGGGCCGGGAGACAGCTCTGTGGCACAAGTGCCTGCCTGCCTGGCAAGTGCAAGGTTGTGAGTTTGAATTCAAACCCCCAGTCCAAAAAAAAAAGAATAAGAAAAAATACATATATACAAGAGAAAGCACACTGGCAAGCACACACGGGCCTGTGTTCTGCCCAAAGGCCAGACACACCTCTGAGGGCCAGGGAGATAGCTCAGGGGCACAAGTGCCTGCCTGGCAAGTGCAAGGTCCTGAGTTCGATCCCTGGTTCCGCAGAAAGACAAGACACGACACGACACGACACGACACGACACACTTCTGGTACACAGGATGGTCTGTAGCATCAGTCTGGCTCTCACTCTCCTCAGTAAATACTAGGAAGGACTGCAGTGCACTCTCTTGAGTTGAATACAGCAGAACTTTCAGCTGTATACCACTAATAGGTTTTGTTTTTTCTGACTTCAAAACACTCAGGCTAGAACAGCCAGGTCCTGTTTAACACTTCAGTCAGCAGGAACGCGCAGCACACTGTCACCCACCTTCAGCAGCATGGCCAGCATGGTCAGCAGTGTGTCCACGTAGCCGTACAGCTTGCCCTGAGAGAACAGCAGCGTGGACCGGTGCAGCAGCAGCTTCAGCTCCTGAGGAACAAGCACACGGTGGCTGGGTGAGCAACCGATTTTCCAACAGTTTCATGCACAAGGGAGTTCTGCTTTAGAAACCAGGCTGTAAGAACATCTACTTTATGATCTTTCATAATCCAGTACAGTGTTTTAGAAACTATAATTTGTAAGGTCTAATAAAAAGTGGCTGAGACTCAGGAAACTCCAGTACCCCTTTTGAAGGGCAGCTTTTACTAGTGTACGTTTGCAATCTACAGTAGCTACGTCCATCTGGGAAACTCTACAGATGACCAGAGCCTGAGGCACAGACACGGCTCCATCCACTGCCCCTTCCCCTCCCCCTCGCCGTCCTATTCCATGCCCCGTCTCGTCCCCATCTCTGAAGCTTGCCTCCTTGCCTCCTCCCTCCTCTTTCTTTTCTTTACTTTTCACTTGTACTTAATAAACTGCAACACCTAGATATTTCTGTCTTTGCCAGGGATATAGCTCAGCACCAGAGTCCTACCTGGCAAGTGCAAGGTCCTCAGTTTAGTTCCTTGTTAAAAAAAAGTGTCTGACTTATTTAACATTATGGCCTCCCAATCCATCCTTTTTTTTTTTCCAAATGACACAAATTCATTCTTTACAGCTGAATACTCGTAGTCCACTGTTTCTATACTGCAATGTATTTCTCCAGTGTGTGGATGGGCACGAGGCTGACTCAAGAGTGAAGCTGTCGCGGCTGGTGCCATGCGCCACCACATGCTACTCTTAACTGTTCAGGAAGCAGACACAGGAGAGTGACAGCTGGGTTGAGGGAAATTGTTATTTTCAGAAATAATGCTGAGCATGGTGGCACACACCTGTAATCCCAGCACTTGTGAAGCTGAGGCAGGGGGATCAGTGTGAGCTCGACACCAGCCTGGGCTATAAAAGTGAGCCCAAGGCCAGCCTGAACTGCATAGCGAGACCCTTTCTCAAAAAGACAAAAAAGAAAGAAAGCAATCATCACACCAAACCCATAGTAGCTGTGCAGGCTGACATTCCCACCAGCCGCAGAAGAGGTTCCCAGGGCCCTCAACCTCAACAGCATTCATGCTTTTGTCTTCTTGAAGAAGCCCTTTCATGGAGAGATGGAGTCCCACAGATGACTGGTACACTGGAGCAAAACCTTAGCTAAAGCCCCAGGTGCCCCTCTCAGCGGCAGCAAGTACTGGAAGGCGGCCCTGCAAGGAATCCCAGGCCCCAGCCCACCTGCTGTGCGGCGCTTGCATCCTGGGCCAGCGTGTCTGGGTCATACATGGGTTCCAGAGCCTCCAGCGCCTTCTCGGGCCGGCCCAGCTGCTGCTGCAGGGTGGAGAGGGAGATCCTGGCGTCCAAGTGGAGTGGGGCGAGCTCCACCACCTTGGTGTAGCTCTCGGCAGCACGCTCCATGTAGCCCAAGGCCTTCAGGCACTCTAGGACCGGGCCAGAGAGCACTGGTTGAGGACAGACCGCAAGCTGCCGCCGAGGACTTCCCCCGGCAGCAAAGCAGTCCAGTGCAGCAGACGTGAATCTGCACCTTTTGCTACCTGAAAGCACTTTTCCTGACCAATTGCTCTACTGACCTCTGCATCTCATTAAATTTAAAAGGCTAGGATGCAATCAGCAGTCACAGTGTGACATTCAGCTTTACCCACGAAGCGCTATACTTCACACGTTTTCCCACGTCTTCAGTGACTTTCTGAATACTGTATAATAATCAAATTGAATACTTAACCATGTTATTTGACGCTTACATTGTTTCCAAATTTATCCTCTAATAATACCATTGTAAGTATGGGTTAAGTCTGGAGTTAATCCACAGACATGTTTATTAGAGCACAGTGATTTAAAAACCATCAGCTGTCTCCCTAGTTAGAAATTAGGATTTGTACACAGCCCCAGGTCTGGGTCTGTGGGGCCTCCGCCCTGGCGTGCCCACTTCACCTTCCTGGCTGAGTGCTGGGCTCCCTGCCCCACCACCTCCGGCTATGCTCCCAGAAGAGCCCACTAGACACCTCAGATCCCCCCCTATCCCCGCTGCGCTGCAGTGCCTGTGTGCTCCTCACACTTCCACTACTGTGATCTCCCACCCGACCCCTCTGCCTCCCACTGCCTTCGCCCATCTCTCTGAATCACTGTCTACAGAACCCTTAGCAGGACCATCAGAATGGCGTCTCTCACACCTTCTCATTTGTCACTCTTCAGACGCACTGATTAAGGTACGCTGCGCTTTCACCCTCCATTCACCTCAAGCTACGTGAGTTCAAAATGCAAACAGCATTCACTAGAATTGTGATCACAAACAGAATTTTTAAAGAAGCTACTATTAGGAACAAAGGAGCGATTTCACTATCAGTCTTAAGAAAGCAAAGACACTTTAATTTCTGCTCATCTTTAAGATGCAAATTGCAAAGATCCCGTTTAAGATGGCTCAGTCCTGGCACAGCTCCATAACCAGGAAGGGCTCTTTTCTGGTTCCTGAGATGTGGCAAGTTACGGCAAGCCAGTCCTGAAATGTCCACATTTCTTCAGTGTAGAGATCTCCCCACTATCATGTAGTATCAGGAGGGCCTAGAACCTTCCTTCATCATGGAGTATTTTATACAAGTACTCTACTTTTAACACAGCTTTTTATGTTCAATTAGTAAGAAATTTTTCTACTCCAAATTATTTTGGATTACTACGGACTTAGGCACAATGACATAAAATGATCAAGTGTAATGCGGCTTATAGGCCATGAAAATTGTTAAATATTTTCTTAAAAATAGCTCTAAATTTTGAAAATTCTGTACTATGTGTACTCTTGCTTGTTACTGTTTTCCTATTTTTACTCTTTAAAGTAAAATTTTTTAAAAATAGCACCAAATACAGCTCTATAAAAGCTCTTCCAGCCAGGCATGGTGGTGCGCATGTGTAATCCCAGCACCTAGGAGGCTGAGGCAAGAGAATCGATGTGAGTTCGAGACCAGCCTGAGCTATAAAAGCGAGCTTAATTAAGGCCAGCCCGAACTGCATAGCAAGACCGTCTCAAAAAGACAAAAAAAAAAGAAAGAAAATACGTGCACTAAGAACGATTTTGTGATTCCTACCACCTTGCAAAGCAAGTTCTTGCCACTGATGGGACTTAAATGCTTCTGTCCCACAGAACTGCGTCACCTGCATGGCGAAGCCAAACCACGGCGAGGCTGTATCTCTCGGAGCAAACCAGCGCACTGAGGAGCGGAAGCGCGGAGCCGTACTCCCCCACCTCCAGAAACGCCTCTGCGACGTCCAGGTAGAGGTCGCCCATGTCTTCAGGATTCTGTTCCACCAGTGTGGTCAGGAGGGGCTGGAGCACAGAGGAGCCTAGTGAGCCACGTGTCCTCGCATGCAGAGCCCGCTCAGTGCGCATGTGCGCCCCAGAGCTCATCTGCAGAAGGGACTCCACCTCCCTCCGGTCCTCCAGTACACCTGTCAATGCCTCCACCCCGTGCTGCTCCCCTGGCAGCCATGCATGTGGGCGAGCTGGCCACGGGGGCCAGGTTCTCCAGTCCTCTCTACCAGCAGCCTTCACTCAAGGTCCCCTAGGGGAGGGGAGCTTTCCTGACCTCCATTAAAAATGTGCAGCTTCTCCCACTCCAGTATTACTCATTTTTCTTTATTTTTCTCTGGAATATCTACACCAACCAGTAACCTACAAGTATTTTATGAATTTATTATTCAATTCCACTAGAACAAAGACTCATCAAAGCAGGGATTTTTATGCTGCATTTTATACAATGCTTTATCCTCAGGTCAACAAAGTAAATGCCCATACATTTCCCCGTCCCCTCGCCCCCACTGTCCCCATGCATGCCTGGCACGTGCTCTACCACCAAGCGACCTCCCCAGGCCCCAGTACAACTCACTGAACTACTTAGTCCACAGTCGGCAACGGCAAACAGCTGTCAGGATTATTAGCAACTGTCTGAAGGCCCAACCTAATTTCTGATCTTTGGATTGTTCACTTAACAAGGGCAACACCTACTAGAAGCCCAAACTGAAAACACTGAGCTTTCCCAGATCTCGACAAAGGGTAATGCGACCCTCCTGTGCCCTCCTCAGTTGCAACTCCTCCCCGCAGGGTGGCCCCAGGCCCTCAGGCTACTCACGCTGAGCGGCTCAAGGATGTTGAGGTGCACCAGGCAGACCATGAGCTTCACCATGATGTCGATGGGCACGCCCTCAGGGACCGAACACGCCACCATCTCATCTGCTGCAGGGTCAAAACAAGACAAGAGGCCGTCTCCACGCCTGACCTCGGCTGGCAGCAGAGAGGCGCTCTCCCTCCCTCCCTCCCTCCCTCCGTACAAGCACTCAGACACTGTGCTCAGAGCAAGTGACCAGACCGCCCACCTTCCTGCCTCTGCACTGGCCCTCTCCATTCCTGTCTTGCTATCTACTTTCTCAAGCAAACATGAATCCCAGACTGTCCACCAGAGCCTCAAAGAAATAACATCATGGGGGGCGGAGGATGGTGAGATAGCTCCGTGGCGCAAGTACCTGCCTGGCAAGTGCAAGGTTGTGAGTTCGAACACCAGTCCCACAAAAAAAAAGAAATAACGTGACTAGCCAGGGGTGGTGGCACATGCCTGTAATCCCAGCACTTGGGAGGCTGAGGCAAGAGGATTGGTGCAAGTTCGAGACCAGCCTTGGCTACAAATGTGAGCTCAAGGCCAGCCTTGACAGCAAGACCCTGTCTCAAAAAGACAAAAAAGAAAAAAGAAATAACATGACTGAGACGCAGGCATTCTCATCTTCTCCAATGCAAAACCCCCTTTATACTGTTCACCACAAAACGCTAAGAAAGGGATACGACGACAGGGCTTTTAAAGCTTCACCACAGCAAAAGCAATCTTTAAAGCTACTGGAAATTGTAAAAACTTTTGACATGCACTTATTATACATTTTGCATAAATTTCATATTTCCATTTCAGAAAATACTAAAGCATAAACCATTAGCAATTTATTTGCTTTGGCCTTTTTTAGACAAGAGTCTCAGTATGCAGCTCAGGCCGCCCTGAACTCACTTTGTAGCCCAGCCTGGCCTCGAACTTGCAATGATCATCCTGCGTTAGCCTCCCAACTGGTGGGATTATAGGCATGCACCACCATGCCTGGCCAGCAATTTACTTCAGATGGTAGAGTAAAATTTAAAATTACTTTAAAAATTAAATTCATCCATTTTATGCTGCGCCAGCCCCACACCCAGGGCAGGCTGAGCCAGCTATAATAGAAATAAATAAATAAAGTTTAAAAAAAAATTATTTTTATACAACTTGTTAGAAATTATATTACCACATAAAGAGGCCAGGGAGATAGTTTGTCGATCTAAGTGCCTGCCTGGCAAGCCCAAGGACCTGGGTTTAATCCCTGGTACCACATGCCATGCCAGCCCAGTGCTGGGCCAGCCACCCAAAACATGCATAGACTTGTAATTCCAGCACTGGGGAGGCTAACAGGAGGATCACTACAAGTCTAAGCTGCGTAGCTAGATCCTCTATCAAACAGACAGATTACACCCCACCCCACCCCAACCCACCCCCACCCCCACACACTACCACACAAAGTTCCCCAGTCATAGGAAGAAAGATCTGGAGAAGTTTTAACATTAGGACACTTCTTAATCTCTAAGGTCCAAGGTCCAAGCTGATAACTGGCATTAGTTTGCTCAATGAGCCCCTCATTAATAGCACCCTGAAGACCAGATCTATCTGACTGCAGGGACTCTACTATAGGATACGTGGGTTCCATACAGCAAATTCCATCACATGAGTTTACTTGGCAGAAATTACTTTCCTAAAACTCATGCGCTGAAGCTAAGCTCCAAGCTGATGGCATGAAGGGTTGGGGCCTCGGAGAGCAATCAGGCGGGAGGTCACAGAGATGGCACAAGTGAGGAAAGGCTGTCTCAGCCCCTGATCGCAGTCAGCCCAGCCCCAGGACTGGAAGCACCCAAGCTGAAGTACTGACGCAGCCGCCCAAATCCACAGACACTGCGCAGTGAAATACGCCTTCTCAACCTGGGAAATGACAACACCAGAACCCCTGCTTTTATGTCAAATCACAAAGTAAACATCAACTATCCTGAACGCAAGACGCTGTCTAAAATCAAGATTTTCTGCAAGGCTGAAATTGAAAGTCCAACAGAACAGGCACACAGGAAGAAAGCAGCTGAGACAAGTCAAGCTGTCAAAAACATTGCTTGAGGCAAGAAGGGCTCTAGAGAACAAGGGCAGGCCACTGAGCCATAGCCTGGTGCCCCCCAACCCCTTCACAGGACCAACTCCATCAGGTCAGGTAAGGAAAGACCGAGTACCAGTGGCCAGTGGCCAGGGGACAGCAGCCGAGGGAGCAGTGCATCTGCTCCAGCCCTCCAGCTAGCATGACAGCACCCGACACTCATCTCTTTTTTTTTTTTTGCAGTATCTCAGATTAAACTCAGAACCTTGCAGGGCAGGCACTTAACTCTACTGAGCTACTTCCCCGGCCCTCACCTGTTACAAAGTGACCATTCTGATTCTCACAGAAGAATGAAGATACTGGAACCTTGACAGCAACACGTCACTTCCCAACAGAGATCCTCAGGGATAGCACCCCGACTGCTAGTCTCCACACACCACTCCTCACCCGGAGACACACACAGCGCTGACCACCCAACGGCCTGCCCAGACCACACTAGGCTCCCACCCCTGCACCCCACGCACCCCCTTTCCTGCTCCTTGATGTATCCCCACGCTCGCAGCAGTGCCTATGGAGTTTGAGGTCCCCTAAAAGCCTGGCACACTCATGCGGGTGTAACCACTGTCAGAAGGCTCACTACCGATCTGACGAGACACAGTGGACACGCGCCTGTGTGTGCAATCTACCTTTATCCTCTTCGGAGGGCCCGCCTCCTTCCAAAGTTCTCTTTTCTAGCACAATTCCAGAAAAATCCGTAATTATCTGAAAGACAGGGAAAAAAGAAGGAAAAAAATGTTATTTACATATAAAAAACCTTTCTCATAACGTGAAGATTATAAGTAATTCAAAAGGTGCCCAAGACATCCAAACGAAATATGAGGCCGGGTATGGTGGTACAGGCCTGTCATCCTAGCATTTGGGAGGCTAAAGCAGGAGGATCGGTGTGATTTCAAGACCAGCATGGGCTACAAAAGTGAGTTCAAGGCCAGCCTGAACTACAAAGTGAGACCCTCCCTCTCTCTCTCTCTCTTTCTCTCTGTCACACACTCACACTCACACACACACACACACACAAACACACACACAGATATGAGGGGTTGGTGAGATAGCTTGGCAGCTTAAAGCGCCTGCTTAGGCAAGTTTAGGCATGTACAGGAGACCATGGTTCAGTCCCTCAACTCCCAGTGCCACATGCTGAGCCAGCCAAAAAAAAAGCGGGGCAGGATAAGAAACAGAGCAGTAAATCTTTCTAAAACAAGGAATCCTGGCCTGCCAGGCAGTTCAGTGGATTAAAGTACCTGCTTAGGACTGGGGTTTTTTCCCCAGCATGCTGTGCTGGCTCCGCCCCAGGGCACACTGAGATAACAACTGAGACTGGGCATGGTGGTGCACGCTATAATCCCAAAGCCTGGGAGGCTCAAAACAGGAGGATCACTATAAATCCAATCTACGTAGTAAGAGCCTGCAGACCCTGTACTAAATACAAAAAACAAGGAATCCTGCCACGCATTCACATTCACTACAGGTGCACTAAGCAACATTAAGTAGAGGTGCCAGAAACCTCAGCAGCTACTGACTCTCCACTCTGCAGCCTAGGAGCTGGCTCTCAGCACCCAGCCTGCCCACCGATGCTGCTGCTGGGCCGGGCCAGCACACGCAGCGTCACGGGTGGCAGCTGCTTCTCTCACTATAGGTAAAATGTACTTTTTCTTTTTTTTGTCTTTTTTGAGACAGGGTCTCACTGTGCAGTTCAGACTGGCCCGGAGCTCACTTTTGTAGCCCAGGCTGGACTTGAACTCGAAGCCATCCTCCTGCCTCAGCCTCCCAAGTGCTGGGATTATAGGCGTGCGCCACCAGGACCCACCTCAAGACGTACTTTATATTCCATGTGGAACTACTATAGAACCTAGAAACCTGTTAGATAGATACATAATTTAAGTGTGCTTAAAATGACAGCCAATGTTTCAAACATGGAAACGCACAATCATGAGGGAAAGGCAGCAGCACTCCTACCTCCAAAGCTTTGTCATACTGCTTGTTAGAAATATACAGCTCAGCTGCCACATTGACATCCTCCATGGAGACCAGGGCCTGGTGCTTGGAGAACGCTTCTTCAATTATGTTAATAGCCGAAGTTCCATCGTTGGCTTCATAGTAACTCCTATAAGTGGACAAGACAAATGAATACTTAAGTCTGATTATGAAACTAACTTTGTGCATGGGCCACCTAACAACAGATTGTCATTTTCTTTTTTTTTTTTTTTTAAATTTTATTTTTATTTATTTATTTGTTTGCTTGTTGTGTTTGTTTGTTTCTTTATTTATTCATTTTGTGGCTGGCTCAGCCTGCCCTGGTGGTGGCGCTGGCGCAGCATGTGGTGCCAGGGATCGAACTGCAGTCCCCGCAGTCGCCTGAGCCCTCCTAAGCAGGCACTTTAGACCACTGAACCATCTCGCCGGCCCCAGATTGTCATTTTCTTAAGATCTCAGAAGGAAATACAACTGGCCTGGATCTCACCAACTTCAGTATGTCTCCAACCTGGAGGATTCCCATCTAAATACAGCGAATCCCTGACCTATAAACATTCGAGCTGCACATCTGTCAGAGGTGTATTGCCTAAGACTCGCTTTGTCAGACCTAGGAACGGATCAAGACTAACGAACATCGTACTGGAACAGAACTAGTCTGGAAGTGGTGGATCTACTGTGTGAGCATCCCGTAATCCTCCCCTCTCCCCTTATTCCTACAACTCCTTCCTCTGCCCTCTTAGGAGCCCCTCTAGCACTGTCTGTTCCCCACCTGTCTCCTAAGGTGCTCCTCACTTTAACCTAATCCAGCTCCATGTAGGAGGATCTCCACAGCAGTGTCAGAACTGGCTATCACTACTACTCCAACAGAAATACACAGGACACAAACCGAAAAGCAGCACTGTGCACAGGCCACCTGGTGAGTCCTACAGAGACAGCTCTTACACTAACCTCTGTGACCATGAGATTAGCACATGCCCTGGAAGACCCTCAGTCATTCTAGTACTCCAACAGGGATCAGCCCAGGCACTTCCTAAAATGCTTCTAGTATTCTTATGAAACCGATTCCTGGGCAGATATAGGGCAATTTCACAGCCAAGCACCACCTGGATAAAGACCACAGAATTAATGGACCTAACCTACATCAAGACAGCTAGTGAGGGCCGGCTAGATGGCTTCGTGGTCTAAAGTGCCTGCTTAGGCAAGCTTAGGCAACCGCAGGGACCGCGGTTGGATCCCAGGCACCACATGCTGCGCGAGCCCCGACCCCAGGGCATGCTCAGCTGGCCATAATTAAAAAAAAAAAAGATAGCTAGTGAGGCTTAAAAAAAAAAGGTACGCAAGATAAAAGGTGTGCAAAATGTTTCCTGTACTTTAGAATAAAGAACACACCAATCGATAACATGTAACAACTATGAAAAATTTTTTTGTCTCAAAACATTCCACTGGCTTAAGATGAAGTGACAAGATCCCAGATTACAAATGTGTCACTGGCATATTTGTGACAAAAAATAATTTTTAAAATATTGAGAATATACACAAGTTCAGAGAAGCAGAGCAAACCTGGAAACCTCACCACCTTTCAGAACACACATTTTTCAGCATGTGAACACGAGAGTTGTAACGTCATAGACAAATTTTCTGAACAATCAGCTGACTCAGAAACAGAAAGTACCCATAAAATTGCACCTGCAACACAAAATGCTTCTTCAAACACCAATTATAATCACATTTCAAATTTATGCTTTGACTTTTAAAATTAGAATGATTAATAACAGCATGTATACACATTGAATTCCAAACTTACTTGGCCATGTCTCTAGCCAGCTGCATAAAGCGCTCTCCATCCGACGTAGGCAGAAGGTTTAGAATACGCCTGTACCCATCCATTGCCATTTTATGGTCACCCATCTGTTCGCACAGACTTGACCGCTCCCACAGAAAACGGATATTAGTGGGTTCGTACTTTAGAGCTACAAGGATTAAAAATTACGTTATAAAGAGAAACGCAGTATACGAGTGGGACCCACAATCTTCCTAGAAAATTTAATAAACACCACAAACTAATTCTCCAGTGGAAACAGGATATTATCTGGAAGAGAGCTAACTTTCTAGAAATTTGTGAGGATTAAGACCAGAGAAAACCTGAGTCTCCATAGCTTCTCGGTCACTGAAGTCTCACCTGGAATGTTCAAGGAAGAGCTACACGCTGAGCACAACCTCAGCAGGAAACTAAAAGCTCTCTTCTTTTATCAGCTTTTGTGCTATATTAACTGATAGCAGAAGCGAAACTGCTAATAATGAGAACAGAGGGACTGTACTACTGGTAACAGGGTAGGAAACAAACCCATTTCAGCAACATCGTAACCACAGCTGCGAGTGCAATTACCAACACCTACTATGAAGCATCTAATCAAAGCAAGGAAGATATGTTAATTACCTTTTGTATAGCAAAAAATAGCCTGCTTAATATTGTCTTGTTCCAGGGACATTTCTGCCAGTCTAACCCATTCTTCAGTGTCACTGGGATTTAAATGTGCAGCAATCAGTTCAAACTGCAAGGACTTTTCCATGTCACCTTGGTCCTCATATATCATCGCAAGTGTAGAGAACGGCTCATAAGCCAGAGGTGCTGAAGGAAGTGGAGAAATAGATCTCATTGGCTGAGGGAACTGTGTGAGCTGATGTCGATCCAACAGCTCAGAGTGTGGATTTTTTTTTAATGCAAAACTCTTTAAACCACAGAGCACAATTATAAAAAGCATTTTTGTTTGCTTTTATTTTTATGAATTTTTAGAGTTGTTAATGAAGAGGTAAACACAACAAAATACACAATATCAAGAAAAACCCAACCCTTCACAAAGGCTGCCACACGGCCTGACTTTTCAAGCAGCTCACCCCGGTGGACACCAACCCCTCAGAGCAGTTTTCAGGATCCGGTTCCCGCACTAGGGATGCCTGACCAGTGGACACAGTACCTGAGCGGCACCTAAACCCAGAACATCCACCTCTTTCAGTAATGCTGCTTTAAGACTGGGCATGGTGACACACTCCTGAGATCCCAGTACACTGGAGGCAGAGGCAGGAAGATGCACAGAAGCGTGAAGGTCAGCTACCTAGAGAATGGAGGGCCAGGCGGAACTACAAAGCTTCTGTCTCAAAAACCAAAACACTCCCAACAGCCTCTAAATTCCTGAGTGCGTTTCTACGGACAGCTCGGGGACCCCATCTGCTTTCAAGTCAGGCCGCTAAGCTGCGCTTTCACCACTGTCCCGGAAGAACACCTTGTCGGATGATCTCCATGCACATCACGATGGCCTCCTCGCGCTTTCCTCGTGCAAACTGAATGTTGGCTTCACCCATGAGCCCTCGCAGCGCCCTGGGAAGTTTGCTCCGAGGCCTCTTCTCCTGCACGACAGACAAATGACATCTAAGTAAACACACAGTAAAGTTTACAGCTCCATTCCAAGTACATTAATAAATATAAAACATAATGAAATTAATTTCCTATAAAGCATTTTAAAGCATCTAAGAGACCAGGGCCAGACAGACAGCTCTGTGGACTAAAGCACCTGCTTAGGCAGAGCATGGCAACTGGGGATGGATTCCCCGAGTACTGTGCCAGCCCCGCCCTCAGGGCACACCGACGCAGGGACTGAGACTGGCCGTGGTGGTGGTGTGCGCCTACAATCCCAGCCCTTGGGAGGCAGAAAACAGGAGGATCACTGGGAGTCTGATCTATGTAATGAGACCCAAACACCCTGTATTAAAAACGCTTTTAAAAAAAGAAACCAAATGGCTGGACTCCTGACTCCATAAAACTCGACACTGCAGGAGAA
>PVKN010009337.1:0-23902 GCA_004027915.1 Capromys pilorides
GCCACTGAGCTATCTTCCTGGCCTTGAGACATAATGAATTAAAGAAGAATAACCATCAGCTTGTAAATATGGAGACCCTAATAATTACTTGAGGAATGCTGTTGTTGTTTTATATTTGAGTAGAAACAGAATATTTTTATATAATCTAAAGAAAAGGAAGGAATAGTTACCTGAGAATTCCACACAACCTCTTACAGGAGTGTTATTAGGATTTTTAAGCTGATAGTGAGCTTTTTAAGCTGTTACTTAAGATGTATTGGATATATCTTGTAGTTTGGTTTATTTTGTTTTGTTTGAGGGTCTCTGTAGGTAGTGTAGGCTGGCCTCACACTCATAACTCATGGTGATCCTTCTGTCTCATCTGCCAAAGTGCCCTACAATCTTGGCCATATACATTTTGAAAGGTTATGTCATGTCTTTTATAAAAGACTTTCTTGAAATTTTTTTGTTTAAAAGATGTTCATCTTTTAAGTGGAAAATCACTATAAAGGTTCTAGTCTTATCAAGAGTGGTGTATGAGGAGCATTTGCTTTGAGTTTTGTAAAAGCCTCTTTAAGTAAACCCCCTTTCCTTAAGATGGAATCCCAGGTACCCCGAATTGGGGGAGTCATAATACTGCTTCATAATGTGCTTGTCATTGTAGGACTTGCTTTTATTATACACACACACACACACACACTCACATTAATGTTGTTACCCTGACTGCATTATAGAATACTTTTTCAGGCATGGTGGCACATAGAAGGCTGAGGCAAGAGAATTGCTGCAAACTCAAGACCACCCTACACTATGTAGTAAATTTGAGGCCAGGGTAAGTTACAGAATGAGACCTTGTCTCAAAACAAACAAAACTTTCTTAAACGTGTATAGATTCTGTGAGTTACACTAGATGGGGTACAGCAGAGAGGACCAGCTCCTCCTGTGTGATATCTGAGGCTTCACTTGCAAGATTTAGAAGTGTCAGGGCTGGGATCAGTGATTTTGCTCTCTCCTAGGTCTAGCCGTTGATGCTGACTCCTGCCTGGACCACAGTGGAACTTATTAGCAGGAACAGCCATGTTACTCTTTTGGCCTTGGCTCAAGAGAAAGTGAATCAAGACAATTGAGCACTATTTTTTTATGGCCTAAACTTGGAATCAGGCTGAACATTGCTACCATCATTTTGTTCCACATTCACTTTTGTACAGGGTACTCTTTTTTTTTTTTTTTTTTTTGTAAATCATAGCAACTGCTTAAAAAAATCTTATCTAAAATATGGAAATGCAGCTGTATAATTTTAAAGCAGTGAACCATCCATGGGCATTTGCTAGGCCTGATTCTAATCTAGGGTCTGGAATCATCTAAAGTCAATGACAGAAGTTTCTCCACAATTTTAATCAGCTAGAACATTTCAAATTATAAATCAAGGCCTCCAATGATCTCACTTATAAAGGAAACAATTGCTATACAATTGACGGTTCTTGCCAGGCATGGTGGGGCACACCTGCAATCCCAGTACTCAGGAGGCTAAGGCAGGAAGGTCTCTTGCGTTCAAGACCTCCAGCCTGGACTGCACAGTGCATTCATAGCCTGACTGTCTCAAAAGCAAACAACACACAAAGAAGCATGGTTTTAGAAAAAGAATACTTATCAATATTTTTTGCATTCTGGAGCCGGTGAGATGGCTCAGCAATCTAAAGTGCCTGCTCAGTCAAGCTTAGGCAACTGCAGAAACTATGGTTCTATCCCTGGCACCACATGCTGCACCAGCCCCACCCCCAGGGCAGGCTGAGCCGGCCATAACACCAATAAATGAGGTTTAAATAAAATTAAATTAAATTTAAAAATATATATATTTTTTGCATTCTGTATTTATTCAAATACATAAATTAAAATTTGAAAAAGAGCTTAACAAGTATCCATAAAAGAAATATAGTAACAGGGCGAGACTAATCTTTTTTTATAGACTAGTTTTTAAAATTTTACATTTCCTTTTTTCATTTTTCTTTTGTTACTGTCAGGTCTTCCATATCTTGGTAAAATCCTTAAAATCTTCCCAATAATTTTAGGAATTTGGAGTCTTTAATTTGCATGCTTGATAGGAGGTGATAAAGAAAACCAGGTAATGAGATTAATTTAGAACTCACTTAGTAAGGTGGAAGTTCTCAGGGCTGGGGAGATAGCTCAGCAGCGTAAGTGCATGTCTGGCAAGTTCAAGGTCCTGAGTTCAATTCCCAGTAACAGAAAAAAAAAGGATGTAAGGTCTCTGTAAAAAAGCTTTTAAACTTCTTATGGAAAATTTAAAACCTATCTAAAGTACACAAAGTTATATGAAACCCTGTTACCTGTCACCTAGATTTAGTAGTGATCAGTTTTTTACCTTTTTTGTGTTAGCAGTGCCTTTTCTGTCTCCTGAGTGATCATAATGGTTTGTGGCATTTCTTTTCCAGGTAAAATTTGTATGTACTGAAATCTACAAATCTTAAGTATAGAATTTTGATAAGTGGATACATGCATGTAAGCCACACATTTACAAAGGTGATTTCCCATTCATCATGCCTTCTTTCCTGAGGCAATTACGGTTACTGTTTTCACATTTTCTCATCTCAGGTTAGTTTTGCCTGTCTTGCATGTGATAAAAGTGAAATCAGACAGCATTTACTCTTTTTTTTTTTTTTTTAATAAGTATTGAGAATTGAACTCACAACCTTGAATTTACCAGGCAGGCACTTATTTCACTCAACTATCTCCCCAGCCCCTTACTTACTCCTGTGTCCAGTTTTTCATTTTTCCTTCTGTCAGCATGAGACTTTCATTGTGTTGACACAAGCCAAGTCGTATTCCATTGTGTGTGTATCACAATTAAGTCACTTGTCTGATACAATTGACCTTTGACTTAAGATCTAGTTTTGGGCTATTACGCATAAAGCTTCTATGGCAGATACAGCCACTTTTAAATTTGTTTATATCATATATATTTTCTAAGTAAAAACAGCATCTTTTTAGAAAATATTTGTAAATTTTTAGCTTTGATTTAGTGTTATACTTCAGCCAGTATCCATTTGAAACACCTTTAGTGTTTCAAAATTTATATAAAATTAGGGCCAGCGAAATACCTCAGCAGATTAAAGCACCTGCAAGCAGTTGCAGAGGCTGAGGGTTCGATCCCCGGGCCTGCCATTGCCAGTCGGTGTGCTCCCCATCTTCCCACAGCACGCTGAGATGGCAGTTGAGACTGGGCGAATCCCAGCTCTTGGGAGGCTGTAAACAGGTGGATCACTATGAGTCAGATCTAGTAGTGAGATCCTAACACCCTTCCCTAAACTTAGAAAAAAAAAAGTATAAAACCAGTGTCTAATATGTGAGGTGTCTTACTTTTGTTGGAAATTGAAAGATGCTTTCTGCGGGGGTGGGTACATGCTGAGAATTAACCCAGGGCCTCGTGTGTGCTGAGTAGGTGTGCCACCACTGCGCTGCATCCTTAGCTCTGAAGCTTTTCTGAATAACAGGTCCTCTTGCCCAAGTCACTTAACTTTTCACTAATCTAGTGGCATAGTAAACAGTCACTGTCTTTCTTCTCCCTTCCTTTTCCAGAAATAAGCCTCCAAGTCCGGCACTGGTAGAAGCTGTGACTGCCGTGGCAGCTTCTCTCCCTTTTGACAAGCAGATGACTAAGTCAGAGCTGCTCAGGCGGCTGCAGCAGCACGAGCAAGGCCCAGTGTCCCAGAAGGGAGGAAAGAAGCCTAAGATCAGGTCAGCACACCCGTAATGTCAGCACTGCTTCAGTGCATGCTCCTGTACTCAAGTCTGTGTCTTCAGGTGTCTGATGAATAGTGTGCAAAACATCAGATGCAATTGTAGCAGTTGGATTTTTTTAAAAAGAAAGTATATATTAAAATGTAAAACTAAATATATTGTTTAAAAGTCTTAAGTGAAGCTGGGCATGGTGGCGCACATCTGTAATCCCAGCACTTGGGAGGCTGAGGCAGGAGGATCAGTGTGAGTTCGAGACCAGCCTGGGCTACAGAAGTGAGTTCGAGGCCAGCCTGAACTGCATAGCGAGACCCTGTCTCAAAAAGACAAAAAAATAAAAAATAAATAAATAAAAATAAAAAGTCTTAAGTGAGACTGCATTTTTTTAAAAGAAACTTAAATTTTTCTTCGAGAAAGTCAAAATTTTAGGGGCTGGGGAGATAGTTCCGTTGCACAAGTGCCTACCTGGCAAGTGCAAGGTTGTGAATTTGAACCCCAGTCCCACAAAAACGTCAAAATTTCTCACTTTTGAAAAACAAATGAGGGGCTGGCGAGAAGGTTCAGTGGTCTAAAGCGCCTGCTTAGGAAAGCTCAGGCAACTGCAGGGACTGTGGTTCGATCCCCGGCACCACATGCTGCGCCAGCCCCACCACCAGGGCAGGCTGAGCCAGCCACAAAATAAATAAATAAAGAAACAAACACAACAAGCAAACTAACAAATAAATAAAATTTAAAAAAAAAAAGCAAATGGTAAATTCACTGATATTTAAGTAAATAAATAGTAAACTAGTTTTTCTGAGAATTAATTTTTTCTTGGTAAAATCACATGCTGGTTTTCTGCTTAGTGTAGTAATCTTGAGATGTATTTCCTTCCCTTTCGTCTCTTGTTACTTTATGCCATCTTTTACTACTCTTTGCCCAAAGCTAGTAAATGATGGTGCTGTTTCATTTTGGAAAGTGATTTAAATCAGTTATTCTTAATGAACATGTGTACCAGAATTGTATCAGGAAGTTAAAAGAAAAATACAGAGATCTGAATTCTGGGTCAAATAACTTGTTTTGCTTGCATTTGAACAAATTATATAACACATAAAAACAGCTATGTTTCTGTGTTAACTTAGTTGTTGATGTGGTAGACACAGATACTCAGTATTTTCTTATCAACTTCTGAATATTAGTAGTTTTTATATAAGTAATACTTTTATGTTTTAAATGAAGAAAGTTTTTTTGAGATAAGCTCTCTCTGTGCAGCCCAGGCTGGCCTTGAACTCATGGCAGCCCTCCTGCTCAGCCTCCCAAGTTGTAGCACATTTTTAAGAGATAGGCCAAGTGTAGTGGCACAAGCCACCCAGTACTTGGATGGGTGAGGCAAGTTGGCCACCAGCCCAGACTGCATATCCCTCACCATCTCAAATCTGTCTCAACATCTACCCTCAAAACTAAGCATAAGGGGCTGGTGAGATGGCTCAGTGGTCTAAAGCATGCGTCGGGAAATTTAGGCACCGCAAGGACTGTGGCTCGATCCCAGTTACCACATGCTGTGCCGCCCCCCAACCCCCAGGGAAGAGTGAGCTGGCCATAACGCGAACAAATAAAAAATGTGGTTTAAGAAAATAAACTAAACAAGAAAACTAAGCATAAGTAGGTCCCAAATGAATGTTAATATAGGACATATTTGTTTTGTTTCTTTTTTATTTCAACCAAATTTTATTGGTACATTTTAGATATACGTGATGGTCACGTCTATCATAGAGAATTTGTACCTATACCAGACATAACTTGTTTATTTCCCCATTCATCCACCCTCCTTTCAGCCTTACCTCCTCCCCATTTACAAAAGCTTTGTTTCAATGTTTTTCCTCTCTTTAGGTTTTTTTTTTTGTGGGGGGATGTATTTTTTATTTAAACATAGCTTTATGCTGTACTAGTGCATAAAAGTAAAATAATTAAATGCAGTGTCTCCTGTTTAAGAAAAGTTTGCTAGTATTGTATGGCTGTGCTTTCTGATTTATTTGACCTTTTTATTGTTTCAGTTTCAGTAACATTATATCAGATATGAAGGTCGCCAGATCTGCTACAGCTAGGACATCAAGACTAGAGCATCAGATTCAGTTTGATGAAGAAATTGACAGTGCTGCAGGGCAAAAGATAACAGCTGATTTTAGAAAAAGGTACTCGGGCTTTACTATCTATTGGCTTTAGATTATTTTGTTCCTTGTACATGTTATTGCTGTAGGTATTGAGTATGATGGATGCTTTTACATGTGTCTTTGTGTTCTGTAGATATTTTCTAGAGAGGGAAAGATGTTCTGGGATTAGTTGTTTTACAATTTTCTATACTGTGATTCAAAATGGGGCCTCCCTCACATCTACCCCTACCAAACCAGGGGTGGGGGCGATGGCCCTGATGTAGAATGCATGGGGCTGACTGAATTCTGAACAAATGAACATCTTGCAAGGGGCATTTTTAATTCTGAACATGTTTTTTGACACTGAATATGTATATGTACTTTACATCTCTATATCTGATCTTCCATTGTAAGTTAGCTAAAGCCACCATAAAAATACAAAAATCGGGGCTGGGGAGATAGCTCAGTGGAATAAGTGTTTGCCTGGCAAGTGTAGGGTCCTGAGTTCAATCCCCAGTACCACAAAAAAAAAAAAAAAGAAAAAAACTATATACAGTTAAAGGTTAGCCTATATTTGCATAAAGCTTCTGTTCTTTCTGCTCTTTAAACCCAGAAAGTTATAGTTGGAGAGAAAGAACTAGCTAGTTGGCATGCTCTGACAGAAACTAGGCTTTAATAGGAAGACTTATCTGTAATAGCAGGATGTGCTCACAGTTGGAATGCTTTCAGTATGTTATGTATTCCATAAATGTTATTTTAAGTAGAATCCCAGGAACTTGACTGAGCTCCTTCCTGGTATTACAGCTTTGTGTAGAAAGATTAGAAAGGTGGTCAGCATTTAACACAGGAAGTTCAGGAGGTTAACAATGACTCTGGATGATTATTGGTATTACTAATTTACATGACTTAGTATCTGTAAGTAGAAAGTGTAGTTGGAGTGTTAGTGGGAATATTTAACTAAATCAGTCTTCTTTCTATGATTCCATGTGAATAGCACATTATGACCTGATGTTTAGCTACCATTGAAAATTAGAAAGCAGCAAGAGAAAAGCTTGACAAAAGAGGAAGGGCAGGGGCCGGCGAGATGGTTCAGTGGTCTAAAGCGCCTGTGTAGGAAGGCTCAGGCAACTGCAGGGACTGCGGTTCGATCCCCGGCACCACATGCTGCGCCAGCGCCAGCGCCACCACCAGGGCAGGCTGAGCCAGCCACAAAATAAATAAATAAAGAAACAAACAAACACAACAAGCAAACAAACAAATAAATAAATAAATAAAATTAAAAAAAAAAAAAAAAAAAAAAGAGGAAGGGCATTTCTATGCATGCGTTATATTAGAAAGCGAAATGAAGGAGAACACAGAGAAGCAGTGGGGAAGGAGCAAGCTGTTCACGCTGCTATGATAAAACCACGCACCAGGCCTAGGCAGAGTCTTTCCTTTAGAGACTGAGTCAAGGAGCTCTGGCTTTGGAGTCACACTGACTTGCTTCAGCATCTTGGCACCATCACTGAATAATTCTGTGATTGGGGCAACTGTCACAACCACCATGAATCTGTCCATCTATAAAATACTGAAAGTAAAATCTAGCTTTCTTGAGGAAGAGAACAGTTCAGAACAGTTAGCCATCTGATATATATCCATGCTCAGCAAATGTTCATCCTCTTCTTTTTTAGTATGTTCCTTGGACATTTTCTTACTTTACCGAGGCATTGCCTCTTTACTACGAGTCACTTTTATCTGTCATCTTGTTTAACTGACGTGCAGTTGAGTCAAGGCAGCGAGGGTCTGTCTGTGGCATAAAGGGCTTGTCTTACAAGTACTACATGTGGGACCCTAGCAGAGGAAAACTTTACAGGGCTTGTGATAATTTCCTCATATTTGAACATACTATTTTCACTTTTTGCAGTTAATTTCATTGAGGAAAGTAATTTGATCCAGAAAAGAAAAAATAGTTTAAAACTAATTTTTAAAGTTAGTTTAAAAGTATCTTCCACTTCCCTAGTAGGCAAGTGCAAAGACCTGAGTTCAATCCCTGGTTCCTCAAAAATAAAATAAAATAAAATAAGAGTTCATCTTCCAATTTTAAAACTATGTGTTCAAGTATTATGTGAGTTCATACATAAAGCAGTTGATTAATGTGTACAAGAAGTCATCTATTAATGCTGACACTTTAACAGTTAAAGCTAGTTATATGAAAAAAAAGCTAGTTATATGAAGAAAGTTAATCTTATTTTTAAACTGCAGAGTGATTGCTTTATAAAAGAGCATAATTTGGTTTATTAATGTGGTCTTTTTTTTTTTTTTTGAAGCAGATATTTTATTAACTGACCAAATCATAAAAACACCATGGTAGATACCTTAATTCATCCTTCTAATAAGTCTGTTGATCTGGTTTCCCCTGTTTCCAACATCTCCATCTTCCACAAAATGGGTGGTCTTTTTCCACCTTGTGGAGATGATAACTTGAACAGCCACAGGAAGTTATTTGCCTCTTTGAAGCACTTTTCTGCAGTATAGATCTCATGGATCAGATCCTCCATACAAATGATGCCATGCAGATATTTACCAAGTGATCGAGCAATCAATGAATTATCTGTCAAGGCAATTTGCTTCTTATTGATTTTGCCATAGCCACGTTTATATATTAGTTCATATACTGACTTCAGGTTTGAGTACCCCCATGCAGTGTATGGCTCCACAATTCTCAGCATGTTAATTGAAGCCTTGTTGAGCTTAACGAAGGTGCCATTGAAGATTTGGCAAAGGTGAAGAAACTGCAACACCTTGCGGACCTTTGGGCTCACACCATTGATACCCTGATCCGGATGACAAATGCCAATTTGGGCTCTGCAGGGACACAGAAGTTGCCAGCTTTTCTCGCCATCCTAGCCATTCGGATCTCAGTTCTGTACATCTGTCTGTACTCCTTATGACAGTGCCTGGCTTTTTCATAGATGACCTTCCTCCTTGCCTTGCGAAGCGTCTTTTGGGCAGATTTCTTTCTCAGGTACTTATCTTCAACTCTGAGAAATGCCCTCACTTTTTCTTAAGGGTTTCTAGCACAGCAGGAACCTTTTTATCTCTTCTACACCCACCATGGTTCCAGCCAGAAAGAAGAAGCTAATATGGTCTTTTTAACTATAATTAAATATACTGTTTTCAGCCCTTGAAGACTAATGTCAGACTTTAATAGCTTCTTCTTTTTTTTTTTTTTTTCCGCTTTTTACGTTGTTCCTAAAATTGTATAAGATCAAAAAATCATAGCAAATCAGGGGCCAGGGAGATAGCTCCATGGCACAAGTGCCTGTCTGGCAAGTGCAAGGTCATGAATTCAAACCCCGGTCCTAAAAAAAAAAAATAGCAAATTAGAATAATTGTTTCAATTGGATATTTGAAAATTAAGTTGCTTTAACAGTCTTTGTATTGTGAAGCAGAAATTTAAGTGCTCTTATTGGTCCCCAAAGCATAGTAGTTTACTAAGTATCTGGTCTGAGTCTGACAGCTTATAAATATCTTGCTAAAATATATTTTTTTTCTATTTTTAGTCTTAAAGATTTATTCAAAGGGGAGAGACTTAATATCTTCGATATTAAGCAATTTCCTGAAGAAGCACCTCTCACAGGTTTGTTAAGAAAATAACAGTATATCTAATAGTTGATTATTTTGATACTCTGTCTTGTCATTGGCATGGGTCCTGCCTTACAGATGTAGTGGTTGGCATTGCTGGCCTTGGTCAGGTTCCTCCTTAAAATGTCACTTCTTTTGGGACAACTGGAGGCCAGGGTTACTAGTGGAATAATCTGGAGGAATAGACCGCTACTAATTTGGGTTAGAGCATTAACAATCACACACCATGTTTGGGGCAATACTGTATACAAAGAGCTGTGGTATCTGTTTTTAGACAACTGCATCTAGAATAGGAGGTAGCATTTGTAGAATTAACTTACTAAAATTGTATGATGACTATTCAGGAGATGGGAAGAATACATAAAACAAGAATTTTAGTGTTTTCCTTAATGAATACTTAGTCTTCTGGGGTTTTTTGTTGTTGTTGTTTTTTATTTTTTGTTTTTTGAGTCAAGGTCTCAATGTGTAGTTCAGGCTATTCTCGAACTCTCAGCAATCCTCCTGCCTCAGCCTTCCAAGTGCTTGGAATATAGGTGTATGTCACCACCCCCAGGTATAACCTATATTCTTTTTCTGTTCTTGCCCTCTCTTAAGGTAAGTTGTCAAATCCTTCAAATTCTCCATTTTAAGTCTCATCAAAAGAGACAAGTACACGGGCCAGGGACATAGCTCAGGGGAACAAGTGCCTGCCGGGCATGTGCAAGGTCCTGAGTTCGATCCCCAGTTCCACAAAAAAAGAGAGAGAGAGAGAGAGAGAAAGAGAGACAAGTACTTTATCCTGTTTCTGAACATTAAATTTGCTTTCCCAATAAAGAAATTCAGCACATGTGATTTCCAGCTTAAAAACAGTGCACAATTGGAAGGAATGGAGATTAACTTCGATATCTTAGTAGAAATAATGTTGCACATGAAATTAGTTCTCCTAGGGCTAGCAAGATAACTCAGCAGACTAAGGGCTTGCTTAAGCAAGCTCAGGGGCCAGGGTTCAATCCCTGGCACTCATGTCGTGCCACCCCCGCCCCTAGGCACACTGAGCCAGCAATGGAGTCTGGGTATGGTGGGGCATATCTGTAATCCCAGCACTAGGGAGGCTGAAAACAGAGGATCACTGTAAGTTCAAGCTGTGTAGTAAGACCTTGCACACACACACACACAGCTAAAAAAAAAAAAAAATGAGTCCTAAAGCAGCTGCCCAGGCTCATTTAGTCTTACAACCATTACCTAATATAAACATCTCAGCAAACTCCTTTATATTAGGGAGTAGGTCTTACTTGTTTGTGTATCCTGTACCACCTAGGCAAGAGAATTACAAATAACAGGAATTTGTTATGTTAGGTCTTAAATCTTTCTGAACAGACCAAGCCATGAAATGTATATCCATAAAGGAAAGGCATTAATGCAGTTCAGTTTTGTTCATCGGAACTGAAAGCCAAGCTGAAAGAGCAAGAGCCTTGAATGGTGCAAGCTGTGTCCTGTTGTGTATGATGAGGAGATGCACGGCATAGAGACAGCAGGGAAAACCCATGTCTCTCCACCAGGAGGATCTGTTAAGCTTGCCTCAGGGAGGAACTTGCTGTCAAGACGGCTGCTGTTGCAGCCAGGAGGGATGCTTGGATTCTGGAAGGAACCAGCTTACTTTGCCCTAAAACTGAAATAAGCTGGCCTACAAATACTGAAGTTTCATGTATTTTATAAAGCCAGTATAAGAAGGTAGGCTTAGCTGGGCAAATCCCAAATTTGAATTTTACATGGGCAATTTGATGAGATCATTTATCAAAAAGAAATAAAAAGGGAGCCGGCGAGATGGCTCAGTGGTCTAGAGCGCCTGCTTGGGCAAGCTTGGGCAGCCACAGGGACTGCGGTTCGATCCCTGTCCCTGGCACCACATGCTGCGCCAGCTCCACCCCCAGGTCAGGCTGAGCCGGCCAGAACACAAATAAATAAATAAATGAGGTTTAAAAAAATAAAATAAACTTTAAAAAAAAAATAAATAAATATAACTCAAGATGTAGCTCAGTGTAATGATCCTGGTCACCCCTTTCCCCAAAAGAAGCATCTAGTTTGGTGGTACAAGTTCTAAGCCGGGCTGAGCTGCATAGGGTCACTAGTGAGGCTTTGTTTCCAAAACAAAATAAAAAGGTATAAGATAATTTTGCTGTGAGTACTCTGAAGAAAAATATACAGATTTAGTAATTTAATGGTGGTACTATGTTTTAATAAGCTATACTTGAACAGTCTAAAGATATTCTTTTGTTCCCAATTAAATATAAGAATAATAACAATGTGGAAATTTACCTTAAGGCATTGTGCACTGTTCTTTTCATACTGCAGGGTCTCACTATGTAGTTCAGGCTGCAGTCAGTGTCCACTGAATAAAAAATAGCCAGGCTAATTGTTGTCTTACTGTTGGAATAAAACTGTATATATGCTTAGTTAATTACCTACCAGTCCTTGTGGTTAGACATGTTCATGCATATAAAGGCTCATAAAAACAATGAGAAGAAGCAAAATAAGGTTTACCTAGAGAGAACAGATGAGCCACTTGTTGGGATGTTTAGTAATCTTGGCAAGGGAAACTAAAGAGGCAACAGAATAATCATGTGATCTATGCTTTTGACTCAGACATGCTGTTCCTGGGAATTCTTTTGAGGGGATAATTACAGATATGCACAAAAGTGTAGCTAGTATAATTAGAAGGTGGACATCCCTCAGTGTAGTGCCTGTCTTCAGACAACCATTGATTTGCTTTGTGTTACTATTGATTACGTTGCATCTCTGAATTTTATATGCATGAAGTCACAAATTACACAGCATGTACTCTTGTGTCTGGCTTCTTTCAGCATAATGATTTGAGATTTATCCATGCTGTTGCATGTACCAGTAATTATAGTTGAGTAATGAATTATATGGATGTATCACATTTTTTATCCATTTATCTGTTATCAGACATTTGGGGTTTTCTCAAATTACAACCCAGCTCTTGGTGTTACAAATAAAGCTTGTGTGAACTTTCATGTGCAGGTCTTTGTGTGGACATGTTGTGTTGTTCTCTCTTGGGTAGATGCCCAAAGATGAGATGACTGTGTTGAATGACAGTTGTGTTCCTGACTTTTTCAGTAAGTCTCAAACTTTTCCAGAGCGGTCGTACCGTTTTACATTCCCATGAGTGTGAGGGGTGGAGATATGGCTCATTCTAGAGGTGGCTTAAATTGTAAAAGTAAATGAATGATGGAAGCATATAACATGATAGTGATATGAAGTCAATATGATAATACCTTCCAGGGAAGTTCTAAAGAGTAAATGAGTTTGTGTTACCAAAAACAAATTTTTTTGCTCAGAGTGAATGTTCAGTATCCCTTACTGTTTTGAGTCTTTAGTAATAATACTACATAAGTAAATACTTTTTTCCCCCACAGTACTGGGGATTGAGTCTAAGGATCACACATACTAGGCAAGAGCTCTACCACTGAGCTTCATCCCCAACCCTTTTCACTGGGTTGTATTTTGAGACAAGGCCTAAGTTGCCCAGGCTTACCTCAATCTTGTGATGCACGTGCATCAGCCTCCTGAGTAGCTGACATTACAGTCATGTGCCACTGCTGATTAGTGACCTGTCTGGCAGACTCAAACAATCTGGCCAGGTGACAGGGTATGCTTGTGATCCCAGCACTCTGGGTGGCTGACATGGGTGGATCACAAGTTCAGGACCAGCCTACACAATTTAGTGACTTAGAGAAACCCTATTTTGAAATGAAAAATAAAAAAGAGCTGGGGATATAGTCAGTTTGGAAGCCCAAAATTTAATCAACAGTACCACAAAAAAATAAAAACAGGCAGACTGGGCTTTGGAGATCAGAGTCTTATATAAAGTCATATTTATAAAAACTTTTTTTTCTCTTTCTAGTAGAGAGGGCAGTAGTAATTGCCTGGCATTGTAGTAATACAAGTATTAAAGCTCACTGCTGTAACATGTAAGGTCATGATGATCTATGTATACTTGAAATCAGATTTCTATAATTTATATTTTTGTACAGAATTCTTCATAAGGCTGGGGATATACTTCAGTGGCACAAACATCTACCTGTCTGGCAAGTTCAAGGTCCTGAGTTCGATTCCCAGTAGTCCCCCCGCCCCCCCCCCCCAAAAAAAAAAACATTATTCTTCATGAGTTTATACATTGTGAAATTTTTAGTCAGTATTCATGTGTGGATTATGCTTAGCAGTAAAAGCTGAAACGAGACCATTTACTTTGTTTAAAGTGCTGTTCTGTGCAAGTTTGGAAATGTGGATAAGCAAGGTGTTGGTAGCACACACTAGTAATCCCAGCATTTGCAAGGCTGAGGCAGGAGGATCACCATGAGTTCAAAGCCAGCCTGAGGTACATCATGAGTTCAAGGGCAGCAACATAGCAAGATCTTGATTCATAGAAAAAAATTTCTATATGTAGTACCTTGGGTTTGTTTATACCTTCCAAGTTTTTATACTGAAGATAAACTAGCTTTAATTGAATTCAAAATTTTGTTTTTTTAAAAAAAATGTTAAGGAAAAAAAATTTGTATTTTTTAAGGAATAAGCTTTATCTATAAATGTGCCTTTTATTTTCGTATGCACAGTGAAAGCTTATGCTTGTATTCCCATGCATTCTACTCGATTGGAGAAATTAAAGCACAGTTTACAATTAAAAGAATTAAAGCTTGCCATTATTTTAGTTCTAGTTTTTATATATAATTTTTGTTGTACTATTAGCTCTTAAAGGGTGACCTTTCATCATGTACTGTTAAATCATTATTATCGGGGCCAGCAAGATGGTTCAGTGGTCTAAAGTGCCTGCTTAGGCAAGCTTAGGCAACTGCAGGGACCATGGTTTGATCCCTGGTACCATATGCTGCACCAGCCCCACCCCCAGAGCAGGCTGAGCCGGCCATTAAAAAAAATAAATAAATAAAATAAAATGTCTAAAAATTATTTAAAAAATTGTTATTATCATTATGTTTATTTAAAATGTTTTTTGGTACAGAGACCTCACCTTCTCTTTGGGATGTGGAGTTTGCAAAGCGGTTAGCCAAAGTAAGTGAACAGCCCTGTCAGAATGGACTTGAAGAAATGATCCAGTGGACCAAAGACGGGAAGCTGTGGGAGTTCCCAATTGACAACGAGGCAGGCAAGTGCATGTTGCAGAGGGTTGCCACACCCCCTGAGTGGGAGACAAACATTCCTGAAGATGATTCCACATCATCTTGGGAGAGGATTAGTTTTAGAATTTAGACATTGACCATCCATGGGTCAGTAGTGCCTGTACCTGTAATCCCAGCACTCAGGAGGCTGAAGCATATGGATCATTATGAGTTTGAGGCCAGTCTGGGCTATGTAGTCAGTTGAAGGATTACCTAAAAAGCATAGCAATACTGTGTCTCAGAAAATATAAAGGAAGGACAGACAGACAGACAAGCTGGATATCTGTGTGAATCTCATAGTGTGAACTGCCAGGTGTGGTGCATGACTGTAATCCCAGCATTCAGGAGCCTAAGTAGGGAGGAGGTTTGCTCTGGAGTTCAAGGCCGGCTTGATCCACATAGTAAAGGCCTTTCCCAAAAAACAACAAGGAAACTAACTATAAACATCTCCGTGCTATCCTAGAAGAATTTTGACACTTTTAAAAAATTTTTTAGAAATGTAGGGGCTTGGGAGATAGCTCAGTAGAATAAGCGCTTGCCTGGCAAGCGCAAGATCCTGAGTTCAATCCCTGGTTACCAGGGAAAAAAAAGAAAGAAATGTACTTAATTCTGATAGTTAATCAGTAAAATAAAGTTATATGACAAAACATCATGAATTTTTATGACATAAGAGGTTGAGAATTACAAAAGATGGCAGTGTTCTAGTTGCTAAGAGCATTCTTTTGTGTATCTTCTAATATACAAGATACAGGTCATGAGATTATAGTTCGGATTTGGAGAACATTACAACTTTCATATGACTTTATTTCCACCCCTCTTTATTTCTCTCTATGCTAGGGATCAAACCGAAGGCCTTGTACCTGCCAGGCAAGCGCTCTCCCCGTGGAGCTGTACCCCAGCCCCATTGTTAGCTTGAGTTCCTTTGCTGGTGTCTTTTATTCAAGCCACTATGCTGATGAGGTGCGGGGTACTTATCTGTGCTGCTCAGAGCTACAATGTCAGGAAGCTTTGAAAGCTTTGGCTGCACAATGTAGATGCTTTGAGCTGTAAAGGGATATTATCTGTTTCCCTGAATATTTTCTAAACCTCTTAACCAAAAGGAAAACACTATCACTATGTTACTTATTCTTTCATAATACCTATATTGTCAGAGTTAAACATTCTCATTAAATTTTCTAGGTGCTGGGCTGGCCAAATAGCTCAGCGGATTAAAGTGCCTGCAAGTAAGCGCAGAGGCTGGGGTTCGATCCACCCCCAGGGCATGCTAAGACCCAGTTGAGACTGGGTGTGGCTGCATCTGCCTGTAATCCCAGTGCTTGGGAGGCTGTAAACAGGAGTCTGATCTAGTAGTAAGACCCTGAATACCCTATAGACCCTTCCCTAAAAAAAAAAAAAAAAAAAAATAGATTGATTGATTGATTTTCTAGGTGCATTTTCAATTCAAATAGATTTATTTACCTTTATGGTGAGGATAGTCTTAGCAAAGGGCTATATTTTAACCTTCATGATATTATGATATCAACATGATCTTCTAAATTTTTGGTAAACTTTTATTTGCTTGTGTTAATGAAATGAAAGCTTAAATATAAAAAAATATTTAGTATTATATTTTCATAAAATAGTACTTTCTATGGAAACCTTTTAACAAACTCTTACTGTGAATATTCATAAGGTACATGCATGCTGTGTTTTAACTTTTTAAAAAATTTTTTCTGCTAGTACTAGAGATTGAGCCTAGGCCTTTACACTGAGATACCAGTCCTTATTTATTTACTTGGTTTTCTAACTATGTAGTCCAGGCTGGCCTTAAATCTGGACAGTCCTCTTGTCTCAGCCTCCCAGCTACTGGGATTATAAGTGTGAGCCATCATGCCCAGCTCCTTTTTTATTTTGAAACAGGGTCTTGACCTGTCCCAAAACAATGAGTCGGACACGTGTGTGTAAATATTGCATTGTGTCTGTGATGTGTTATAACTGAAAGTATATAAAAGAGATTGTGAATAGGAAGAAATTATTCAGTTGAGTGCCAATGAGATGGCTCAGTGGTCTAAAGCACCTGCTTAGGCAAGCTTAGGCAACTGCAAGGACTGCGGTTCGATCCCTGGCACCACATGCTGCCCCTGCTCTACCCTCAGGGCAGGCTGAGCCAGCCAAATATAAAAAATTTAAAAAAAAAATTTTTGAAAATCATTCAGTAGAAACAGGGAGGTGGAAAGGAAAAAAATGATAATGATAAAATGAAAACACAGCTTCATAAAGAAGGAGGGGAAGAGGTGTTGAAGGGAGGGAAGAGGAATGAAAGAAGGATTCAGGATATGTATGTGAGGTACAAATTCCCTATGATGGATGTGATCATTAATGTATCTAAGTTGAACCAGTGAAGTTAATAAGTGGAAAAAAACCCTCAAAAGTATTACAGTTTGTATATTCTGAGAGGTGTCAGGTTAAGTTTGATACTATCCCATTTGGGGAACACTGTATTATTTTAGCATTTCAATTTTTTTGTTTTTGAGACGGAATCTTGCTATACCAGGCTTGCTTTGAATTCTTCCTGTGTCAGACTCTACAGTGCTAGGATATAGGCATACACTGTGATGTCTGCTTTACTTTAGTTTTAAATGCTATTTAAATTTTTTTCATAGTTCCACTTTGTTTTATGTGTATATTTTTAAATATAGTTTGTATTTCTTACTAGTTGCTCTAGGTATAATTCTTTAGCGATAATTTTTTTCCAAATACTTTTGTTACTTTTAATAAGAAATTACAATGTGATAGTTTCAAAACACATTAGTAGTACATTCCCAATAATTGATACAATGCATATTGTTGTCCTCATTGTAGTTATACAGAGCACATGGTGTAAAACATGATAATTTTTTTTTTTTTTTTGGTGTGTCTGTGTGTGTGTGTGGGACTGGGGTTCAAACTCACGACCTTGCACTTGCCAGGCAGGGACTTGTGCCACGGAGCTATCTCTCCAGCCCCAACGTGATAAATTTTCTAATGGTTATTAGTACAATAGATTTCTTTTCTTCGATCTAAGAGAAGGTAGTTGTATACATAGTCAAATGTTCCATAATTGCAATGGGTTACTGGCGAAACTGGCAATGTTGGAAGCTGTTGATTAGAGCCTTTTACAGCTCAGCATACTAAACTACCTTTACGTTTTATGCATCATGTTTAAACTTTTCTGCTGGGTGGTTAAGGGCGAGTTAAAGCAAGACCTGTATAACAAAACATGTAGTTTTTGTATCTCTTAAGGTCAGTCAAATCCCCTCAGGGTTTACTTTGAAACCATGTACGGTGCTTTGTAGAACAGTTGTCAGTGTCAGCTGTCTGGATGAGTCACGGCCATTGCTTGACCAGTTTCCTCTCTGTGAAAGCCCAAGAGAATGTTTTCTGTGTGACTCTCCTTAGGCACATTATATACCTTCAGTCCCTTTCCTCTGTGGTCCCTTAGTCTCCTTGATTTAGTAATAATTTATATGTTGAACATATGTATGCTTGGCTTGTCTATTTAATCTTTATTAAAATCCCAGAAAGGTAGTCTTTTAATTCTTACAAATGCCCAAGGAAACTCATGCTCAAGAGTTAAGTAATTTGTCCAAAGTCAGTTGTTAAATTGATAGACAAACCTAGGTCCAACATGCCTTTAGCAATATTACTTCATTAATATTTTATAATCTGAGCTTTATATTCAGAATTACAATTTTTTATGTTATTTTCTAGGCTTTGATGATGATGGCTCCGAATTTCATGAGCATATATTTCTGGATAAATACCTGGAAGATTTCCCAAAACAAGGGCCCATTCGCCACTTCATGGAACTGGTGACTTGCGGCCTTTCCAAAAACCCATATTTGAGCGTCAAAGAGAAGGTGGACCACATAGAGTGGTTCAGAAATTATTTCAAAGAAAAAAGAGACATTTTAAAAGAAAACAATGTACAGTTCAACTAAGACCTTGGAAATTTTTCTTTCAAGCTACTGGAGATGGATATTATAATGAAATAAAGTGATTTTACTAGTTTTTATGTTAATCATAACATCTAACTTGACTGATATAAATGTGAGTTTTTGAAATACAACACTTCAAAAGGATCCTTCTGGGCAGAAAAGTCCGTTCACAGGCTCAAAAGAATCTCTGAGACTTAGTGATAGGTGTTAAGACAGCTGCACTAAACTTTGTTCTTTTTACTCAGTGCCTATTTGTCTTTGAAATACAGTGTGATTATTTTAATGAGAAAATAAAGTAACAATGAAACAGTTTCAAGACACATTAGTAGGACCATTACAGTAATTAATACATTGCATATTGTTGTCTTTGTAGTGGTTATTCAGAGACAAGATGCAGACTACAGTGTGATTGTTGCATATCTGATGACACCAAAGTACTTGCACTAGTCCTCTGGTGTTTTGTTTTTGCTATTACAACAAAATACCAGAAGCAGGCTTGCTGTACAGAGAGCAAAGATTTATTTAGCTTACAGTGTTGGAGACAAAGTCCTCACGGCATATTAGAGCTCTGGCAAAGGAATCCCAAAGGTCAAGAACATGTGGAAGGGGCCGGCGAGATGGTTCAGTGGTCTAAAGCGCCTGCTTAGGAAAGCTCAGGCAACTGCAGGGACTGCGGTTTGATCCCCGGCACCACATGCTGCGCCAGCCCCACCACCAGGGCAGGCTGGGCCAGCCGCAAAATAAATACAAACAAACACAACAAGCAAATTAATAAATAAATAAAATAAATTTAAAAAAAAAAAAAAAAACGTGTGGAAGGGTGGCTGGAGAAGAGGGCTTGGCAAGTGCAAGGTTGGGAGTCCCTGCTAAGGACTTGGCCTGATGACCTGAGAAGGCCTACTAGGCCCTGCTTCTTGGAATCTACACTGCCTGAGTGAGGACCAAGTCTTTAGTCCAGGAACTTTTAGGGGACACGCTTAACCATATGCAAGCCACTACAGTGCTGTTCATGTCAGTACTGATTTGATTTGTATACATATTTATATGTATAAATACATAGTTGCATGTATTTGTTTATATACATATTTGCGTTTTATATATTTTACATTTAACCTTCAGCTAAGTTTGTATCCTTGTAGAAGTGGCCTATTCAGTTCTTTGTAGTAATTTTAGTTCTTTATGTCAAAGTTCAAACTATTTTTCATTATGGTGGTTAGCAGTGACTCTGCTACTTGAAAAATTAAAGATTTTTGTTTTGTGGGATTTTTATTCATTATTATTTTGAGATAAGATTTCACTATGAAGGCCGGGAGCTGGCCTCAAAATCACAGCAATCCTTCTGTTTCAGCCTTCTGAGTGCTAGGATTACAGACTTGCACCACTGTGCCCAGCTGTAAAGATTCTCCAAAAACCCTCATGCCTAGCTTTGTGACACAGACCTATAAAAAAAGAAAAAGTAGGCCTGCTGGTTAGCTCAGTTGTTTAAGTGCCTGCTTGGGCAAACCTAGTCAGGTGCAGGGGCCGGGGGTTCAGTCCCCAGGCCTGCTGTTTGAGCCCGCCCCTGGGGTGCGCTGAGATGGCATCATGGCACACCTGTAATCCCAGCTCTTGGGAGGCTGTAAACAGAAGAATCACTATGAGTACAACATGTAATGAGACCCTGTAGACCCTGCCCTAAATTAAAAAACTTGAGTATCTAATTCTTGGGGCCAGGGAGATAACTCAGTAGAATAAGCGCTTGCCTGGCCAAGAGCAAAGTCATGAATTCAATCCCTGGTGCCACCAGAAAAAAAAAAAAAAAATTATACATACACACACACACACACACACACACACGAGATGGCTCAGTGGTCTAAAGCGCCTGCTTAGAAAAGCGTAGGCAACCACAGGGACTGACGTTTGATCCCTGGCACCACATGCTGCACCTAGCCCCACCCCCAGGGCAGGCTGAGCTGGCCATAATAAAAAAAAAAAAAAATTATACCCTTTTGTCTGCTCCCATTTATTACTTACAAAAATAAGTCAAATTGGAGCCAGGGACATAGCTCCATGGCACAAGTTCCTTCCTGGGAAGTGCAATGTCAAACCCTGGTCCTGCAAAAAAAAAGTCAAACTGACGTCGTCCTATTTTAGGATAGTAGTGATGAGCCATGGCCACTGCAGGCACACTGAGCCCTCACTGCTGCCACAAGAACCAGACTGTCCCACAGCAAGCATCGGGCAGTCACCGTGAATCACAGTCTTAGCGCTTTGTGGATCGGGCTGTAGTTTGGGTGCTCAGCCTCCGAGAAGTTCACCATCACTCTCTTAGGAAAAGACTATTTTCGCTTTTGAAAAAGAAAGCAGGAAAAAGGTAAATGATGTAAGTGATTATCACTGCATATAGTCACAAATCTGTTTTGTTTTTTCCTGCAAAAATAAAAACTCAGGGGCTGGGGAGATGGCTCTGTGGCACAAGTGCCTGCCTGGCAAATGCAAGGTTGTGAGTTCAAACCCCAGTCCCGCAAAAAAAATAAAATAAAATAAAAATAAAAACTCAGTAAGTGGCTGAAAAGTAAAGATAAAAATTTGTTTATGATTCTTCCTGGAATTTAACATATTCATATGGAGAAATAATACATGAAAATAAATTGCTGCAAAATATAAAATATGATGAAATAATTGTAATAAGATAAACAACACAAATAAAATTTTTCTAGAGATGGATGATGGAGATGATTATGAAACAATTCCTGTATGTACTTAACATCACAAGAGCATTTAAAAACTATTTTTTTTTAAATTTTATTTATTTATTTATTTATTTATTTATTTGTTTGTTTGCTTGTTGTGTTTGTTTGTTTCTTTATTTATTCATTTTTTTGTGGCTGGCTCAGCCTGCCCTGGTGGTGGCGCTGGCGCAGCATGTGGTGCCGGGGATCGAACTGCAGTCACCGCAGTTGCCTGAGCCCTCCTAAGCAGGCGCTTTAGACCACTGAACCATCTCGCCGGCCCCTAAAAACTATTGAGGGGGCTGGGGATATAGCTTAGTGGCATAAGCACCTGCCTGGCAAGCTCAAGGTCCTGAATTCAATCCCCAGTAGCACAAAAAAAAAAAAAAAAAACCATTGAGAAGGAGCACAACATGGCGGTGCACACCTGTAATCCCATCACTGTCTTAGGAAAAGACTGTTTTCACTTTTGGAAAAGAAAGCAGGAAGAAGGTAAATGACGTAAGTGATCTATTACCACTGCATATGGTCACAAAACCCAGATTTTTTGACTACAAAAATAAAAACTGAGTAACCAAAAAACAAAGGTAAAGCTTTGTTTTTGGCTGAGGCAGGAGGATCACTTGAGTTTGAGACCAGCTTGGGCTACATAGTGAGTTCAAGGCCAGCCTGAACTACATGGTGAAACCTTGTCTCAAAAAGAAAGTTATTTAGATGGAAAGATTGTGCATATTTTACCACAAAACTTTTGAAAGGCTAGGGATGTAGCTCAGTGGTAGAGCACATGTCTAGCATGTGAGACCCTGGGTTCAATACTTGTGTCCCTTCACCCCTCAAAATGTAAGCATGCTAGAGCATAGATCATGTGTATAATGAAGATACTCCAACTATTGAAAGGGGGGAATGTTCTGTACTTATGCCCGAGAGTCACATGCTCCGCTCATAAAGAACACCCATTAGCAAGGGTCAGGGTAAGCCCGGTGGGTGGTGATTGGCGGCTGATGCCAGTAAGGCGATTGTTGGTTCAAGATTTTGAAGATTACTTGTCAGCCTCACCATCATTGCTGCCTCCATGGCCAGCATTCTCAATGAACTGGTCCTGTGCTATGTACCTCGCACACCTTAGCTCACTGATCTTGTAAACTACCCTGTTTTGTTCTCATTTATAGGAATTTAATAATTTTCCCAAGGTTGCCAGGTAAGTAAGTGGGGCAGCCAGGGTTAGAGCCTAAATCGCCAGACCCCAAAATCCATATACTGTACTGTACTTGTTCTAATTCAGCTCAGAAATAGCTATTAGGTGGATTCGGGATGTGGCTCAGAGGGAGAGCTCTTGTCTATGTTTGAAGCCCTGGGTTTCAATCCCCAGAATGACCATTTCACTCCCAAAAAACCTTCAGGTATAGTTATATGGACAACCTATAGTAAAAGGGATAGGTTCAATGCTATGGTTTGTATCTAGATACCCTTCCCAAAGCCTCCTGTACTCAGAGGTGGGGCTTTTGGGAGGCCCCTGGATCATGTGCATGTGACTCTTGTCAGCAGAGTGGTTCACTGGAGGGTTATAGGTGGGTGTGATGTGGAGAGATGAAGCCTGGTGGGAAGAAGTGAGTCACATAGATGTGGCCTGACTGGAGACTTAGAATAACTATGCATTCACATCTATCTATATATTTATATATCCCTCTTCCTTCCCTGATAATGAATTAGACCACTGATCGGTTAGCATTGTTCTGGGTTTGTGTAATGGGAAGCCCCTTCCTGAGTGTGGGGGACCAACCATTAGGCTTGTTGCCTGAATAGAATAAAGGTAAAGATGAAAGGTAAGTTGCTGCTGCTTGCTGCCATTGCCTTTGCACCTGCCAAGCCGTGGAACTATTTCTGCTTTGCCATATCCCCCTGCCTTGGAACAAGCTAAGTATGGACTGAAATTTCTACAGTGAGCTAAAATAAACATTTCCTTCTTTAACTTGTGGATGTTGAGTATTTTGTCCATCATGAGAAAGTAACTGAGATCTATAGATAGATAGTATTATAGTTTGTGTCTGGTTGTCCCCCAAAGCCTCATGTAGTTATGGGGCACACTATTCTAGAGTTTGTGATTAATTCGTGATCCAGCGCTGAAATTATGGGTGTGAGTGCTACACACAGCCCGGGGAGGATAGCCTGAATGCAACATCTAGGGAGACAAGCTTGCTGTCTGTTGCACTGTTGTACTCCTCCCTTTTGCCCTTGCTGTTTTGCTGTTTTCCACCATGATGAAGGGCTGTCAGTTTCATTTTCCCTACCAACTGCTGGCTGGCCAGTCACCCTCAGTGCCCTGCTCAGTCTCTGAATCACTTACTATTTTCTTCATCCCTATCAGTTTCCTGGTGTTTCCCAGGTGATCCCCATACTCTTTCTTTCTTTTTTTTAGATTTTATTATATTTGATTTTGAAAAGTAAAAACAAAAGCAAAGACAAAAATCAGAATTAAAGAAACAGGGTAACAAACAACAATACATATGTTACAGATTTTCAAAACAAGAATAGCTGATTAACAATGGTTGGTATATTACCTATTTTTATCATCCAAT
>PVKN010009338.1:0-23898 GCA_004027915.1 Capromys pilorides
AGGGAATGGAATTAAATATAATATATTTGACATAATTTACAGTGTAATATTATAAATGTCATTAAAATTATATTTATGAAGTTAATAATAAGGTTACTATGTATGAAAGCATGCAGTCTAATAATAAAGAATAAAAATTTGGTATAGAAATGACTGTCATTATTTCACATGGATCCACACAAAATGTATTTACATCAAGGTAAGAGGATGCAGTAAAGCAATAAATGTGTCAGGACGTGTTACATGTGGGAGTGCTTTTGCAATTTTTATAAACATGACACTTTTCATGAGCCGTCTCAACTCTACACCTGGAGGAGGATAAAGAGGAGGAAGAGGAAGAGGGAAGAAAGGGAAGAATAGGAGGGGAAGTGAAGAGGAGAGAGCTGCTCTTCTGCATTGCTCTCAGGGCTGTGGTTAGCAGAAATACAATGGTAAATTAAAAAGCAAGGTGATCTTGGCTTAACGTGAAAACCTTAAGCTGCTAGCAACATCATGGTGGCTTTCAGGAGACCTGCATTCTAGTCACGGCCAGGGAGTCTGGGGCCTAGAGAGGAAGCAGAGGTGGGTGTCTTCCTGTACTTCTTTCATTTCATGTGTCAGATTCTTAGACTCTAAACACTCTGTAGCTCAGCACGAGAGTGAACTGTTCTGCATGAAGTACTTGTGTCTTTTGTAATCTGGCTGTTATAAATAAACCTCACATCTCCGCTATGAAGAGTTGAGTCCCCTCTTATGCTCCTCTTGTAAAAAGATGGTGGGTTTTACAATGATGATGGGCCCTGTCATAAGGGAACTTCTAGTTCCCTAGCTTGAGCCAGAGAGAGAACTGCTCATGCATTGGCAGCCGTTTATCCCCCAACCAACAGAGAAGTCAGGGACCACCGGGGCTTCTCCATAGTCCAGCCTTCAGGCCTGGAGAGGACATACTCTTATACCAGGTGGCCTGAGTCCTCTGTCTTGCCTTACCAATCTCCTTCCCTGGTGCCCTCATAGTGTCTTTTCAATTCTGTGCATAGCTTCTTAGGATCCAGTACATGGACAGAGAATAAACAAGGATCACCTCATTAGTAATGGAACAAACATGTTCTCCTTGTCAGCAAGGTACTTGGGCTGGTCTGATAGCTCAGTGGACTAAAGCATCTGCTTAGACAGAGTACAAGGCTAGGGTTCAATCCCTGGTGTGCTGTACCAGCCTAGCCCAGGGTGTGCTGAGATGGCAATTCAGACTGGGCATGGTGGCATGCTCCTGTAATGCCAGCACTTGGGAGGCTGAAAAAAGGAAAATCACTACAAGTACAATGTACATAGTGAGATCCTGTAGACCTTGTACATCCTGTCCTAAATACAGAAGAAAAAAATATAAGGTACTTGTACATACAAAGGCTTCATATGATAGGTGGCTATGGAGGGATGCTGTTGTTAGGGAGAGAGTTTTATTTATTTACTTAGTTAGTTAGTTAGTTAGTTAATTAGTTAGTTAGTTAGTTAGTTAGTTAGTTATTGTGGAACCAGGGATTGAACTCAGGCCCTCGCGCTTGCCAGGCAAGCATTTATTCTACTGAGCTATCTTCCCAGCCCCAAGAGTTTTATATCTATAAACTTCATGAGGTCCACAAATCATAGGCCAAGTCTGCTGTGAGTTCTATGTCAATCAATTTTTGTTTTTTTAAAAATACAAAATTATATTCATTCTGATCATTTGTGGCTTATTAAATTATTCCTTTTAAAATTTTTAATTAATGCATTCATTTGTTCATTAACTTGGTACAGCATCTTGCTGTGTAGTTCAGGCTCATGATGAGTTTCCTGTCTTAGCCTCTGCAGCACTGGAATTACCAGTGTGCGTGCTGCCAACTCTGCTTTTGGTGGCCATCAGATTGCTCCCAGATTCTGGGGCCAATGCTGCATGTGACTTTGGTCCTTGAGTTTGCCAAGCAGGTCCTTAGACAACCAAGCTATCTCCCTACCCTCAAATGCTTCATTTTAACTTCAAGAACTAGCTCTTATTTCTCACACTGAGCCAAAGTGATTTGCGTTTCTGTGTGAATATTATTTGGGGGACATTGCCAGACATTAGTGCCCACAGAGGTGTCAACTTTATTTCTCTATAAATCAATGTAGCCGTACATTGCACAGTTAGGTTTTACCAGTCTACATTGTACAAATGACTATGTTTTCAGTAAATATCTGGAAATTTGTAGATTTTGATTCCAACATGAACTCTAATAACTGACAGCTAGTGACAAACAGTAGTGATAAAAACTTGCAGCTTTTGCATTCAGTGAGAATAAAATCTTGGTGGTTTTCTGGATCACGACCTTCGAAGTTAACCAGAACATGTATGCCTTGTTTGTGGGGTGGGGTGTGTGTTTGTGCATGTGTGTGCTCAGAGACAAAAATCAAAGTCATATATCTCAATCATAATTTTAATTTTTGTACATGGGTAGTATTATTACTAATAAATATCATTTTGTCCTTCCGCCTCCACTTGTAGCATGATAATTTAGTTCTAATAGTTTTTATCTGTATATTCTTTTTTTTTTTTTTATTTTGTGGCCAGCTCAACCTGCCCTGGGGGTGGGGCTGGCATAGCATGTGGTGCTGGGGATCGAACTGCTGTTCCCGCAGTTGCCTAAGCTTGCCTAATCAGACACTTTAGACTGCTAAGCCATCTCGCCAGGCCCCTTAACTGTATATTCTTGAACACATATACGTTCTGTTGCATCTCTCAGCACATGGTACAGGAACAAACACACAATAAATACTTGCTGAGTGCATCAGTAAATTAAATGAATCTTACTAACAGGATATATTACCTTTGGTCGGTGCCATTGAAATAAGTTTTTCTTCTGCTCTGTAGCTTTGCTTGGGTATATTGGATTCCATATGGTTCAGCATGTATCTTCTCCACTCATGGAGACTGATAAAATTTTAGAGTATCTCTCAGTTTTTAATCACTAACTGAACCCACGGGTTCCTACAAAATGTGTGACAAAGTACTAAAAAAAATGCCTTCTGGATATGTAATTTGTAACCCAACACCAAGAAATTACTTCCTAGCTTTTTAATATTCTAGGCCTTCAGTAGCAAAGAACATCACCTTCTCTATCTAACTCTAATGGCAGTTTGATGGTTGGAAAAAAATGTATGGAAGAATTTTGTACCTAGAACACTTGTAAATATGCATTAAAAGCTCTATGTGCTATTGGCATTAAACCACCTGTTTTACAGACGTTCTCTAGTCTCTACTCCTTACAATGTCCCATAGCTCGTGGAAGTAGAAACTGTACAATGTGGTAGCTTTGTGTGTAGCCAGCTTGGCTAGCGATGGCAAAACGCTAAGAGCTCTCCATGGCAACAAGCAGCTGGCTGCAGCATAGGCCCAGCGGGGCTGTGGCATTGTGGTATTTAGCCAAACCCTAATTGAAGTGCTGTGAAAGCATACTTAGGCGTGGCCATATCTCCGGTCAGTTTGCACGGTGTAAAGAGAAGATTTCCCTGGAAAGAGTGGATAGGCTACGTCTAATCAACTGAAGGTCTTAAGCAAGGACTAAAGTTTCCTCAGAGGCAGAAACTTTGATTCAAGATGACAAGATCCACTCTGCCTCCTTTGTCCCAGCCTAACCACAAATTTTGCCCTTGCCTCCTCCTTTAGTACTATGAGCCACACATGCTTGTGTATATGTATTTACATATGTGTATATTTACATGTATGTTTCTCTTTGTTCTATTTTTCTAGAGAAGCCCAAGTAGATAAGTCTTGGAAGTGGCCTCTGTGTCATGCGCAGATGTGTAGATGAGGAACAAGGGGCATGTTGCACCACGGAGCGCTGCTCCACCGTGAGGAGTAGTAGATTCGAATTAATTGTAGGAATGTGACTACTTGTTGAGATCCTAATGCTAGGGGGAATGAAATTGGCACAGAGCATGAAAAATACCCTGCATGCTCTTATATTAGAAATGCAAAGTATAAACAGCTTAAAGGCAAAGTGAAAGATAGATGATGAGAAATGGAGACAGACTGTGGAGATGGAAAGGGGTCCGGAAGTGGAGGGAAATGGCATGGGGAGAAGGTGCAGAGGCAGGAAAGAGGATCAAGATGTGACAGAGTAGGCCAGGGCTCAGTGGTGTGAGCACTTGATGGACAGATGCAAGGTCCCGGGTTTGATGCCCAGCACTGCCAAAACAACAACAACAATAACAACAACAACAACAAAAGTAACAGACACAATACAGATGGATACACCCATTCCCCTGGACAAATCCTACTTATCACACTTTGTAAGATACTAATTTTTTTTTTTTTAAGTGGAGCATACAATGCTGACTGATGTGGGCAGAGTGAGCGAGAAGGCGCGTCCTCTTCTTTTAACTATTTTCCTCTTCCAAATATTTTCCTAACCTGGTAACATTTTTGAAGTTCAGGAGATCCTAAATTACACACTAAGTGCACAGGAGCCAAGACACTTAAATAGTAACAGCTGGCATGGACGGTTCTCAAAAACACTCAAGGATCTCACTTGTAGCTACATGGGCAAAGGAAATCTGAGGCTGCTGAAGGCATGTCTGAGCTCCCATGATAGCTGCAGCCCTCTCTCGAGAGGTCGGGTGTGGCATTCACTGAGGCGTCCCACTGAATGAATGCATTAAGAAAAGGTGATGCACACGAAGGCATAATACTAAACCCTAAAATATCATGAAGTTCTGTCATTGGTGGCTACATTGAAGAACATGGAACGCCTTCTACTGACTGTGATGAACAGGCATAGAAAAACAAGTGCTCCTCAGACTCATTCATATGTGGAATCTAAGAGCATTGATCTCGTAGGAGTTGAAAGTAGAACTGGGGTGGCCAGGTCCTGGGCAGGGCTGGTGGTGGTGGTGGTGGTGCAGGGATGAGAAAGATTTTCAACAGCTACAAAGTTGTAGTAAAGAAAAATGAGTGCTCGTGCCTTATTATGCAGTAGAATAACATGAATGACGATAGTTCATTATGCATTCCAAAAAGCACGAATAAAGGATTTTGGATGCTTTTGCCACAGACAAAAGATAAATGCTTGGGAAGATGGATATATGTACATTAATTGGAATATTGTACCATATATCACGAGTGAGGACACAGCATGGTAGGCCATAAGTATGTGCACATCTGTGTGAGTCCATTGAAAATCCCTGCAGCAGGTGAGATAATACTGCTCAGTGAATCCAGCTGTTTCGCTACCGAGTTAGGCAACAGAAACCCCTAGAGTTCCTCGAGATTAGATTCCTCAGATCAAACAGAAATCTCCCCATGTCTTGGAGCAGAGGCTTTCTCACTAACTCTGTGGTGTCAACCTGCCAAACGGAATGACTCAAAATTGCACCAAAATAGTCCAAGTAAAGCAAAGTACATCCATAGAGTTGCCTCCGCAGTAAGTGATACACTGATTCCTTTGGAAGCAGAGAAATGTAATGCATGCAAGTCTGAGCAAACAGAACAAACAATTCAGGGGCGAAAAGAAAACTGAACTTGCTTTGAATAGCAGGAGACGACGTTTTGGCAGCTGAGCAGGGCAAGAGCTTCATGAGTCGCTCTTTAATGCTGCGTTTGGTGTTGTTCTGAGCGTAGAGGAAACCTAGAAAATACACGATCAGGTCTGTTAAGGCGTCTGCGCGGAGGAAGGGGGGCCATGCTGTGGGGGTCGTCGGAGAAGCCAGGCAGCAGGATAGGGATGCAGCCATCCGTTCAGGCAATCGCAGGCAGTGCGTTCGGATCCCAGAGCATTCTCCTCTTTATAGAGGTTTACGTTTTTGAACTTTTCCTTATATTACATTAACGAAGATTTTCAAGTGAACACACGATTGTAAGAGGATATGTATTGGGTGACAAAGGTAAAATTTGGTGGCTTTGGAGATCTTGACCCAGAAAGAAAACAGATACCAGTAAAAGAGTTAACCCGATTGCAGTTTATCAGCTCTGAGGCCAGCACAAGGGCCGGCATCAGAATTTTCTGTTCTCTTCCTCCCGCCTTGATTGCTGAGGCAGAGGCTCCGCATAGATCATTCACACCACAATCACCTGTTAGTACCTTTGCCTTCCCTGAAAGTGAGGAAATAAATGTCCCTGCTGCACAGCTTCATTAGCATGTGTGACATGTCCAGGGAGGTGACAACCCCTCACAGTTTTCACATGAGTGGTGACAAACAGAGCTTATTCTGGCAGACCTACCCCAACAGAAGCAAGGTTTGTCTGTGAAATGCTAGCCCAGGCGTGCACAGCAGAACCTGTGCTTCCAGGCAGTTGGAGAGGACTCAAGAAAACCACCAGTGGCTGGGTGGGCGACCGAGGAAATGCCTGAAACAGCTTTGGGTGGCGGGAGCCAGCTGTCCAACTCGTGAACACCTCACAGGCTCTGAGCACCCAGAAGCTGGAATTTGCACGTTAATAGAGACTGCTTTTCCAAATTAGTTTGGAAGACATCTCATACAAAGCAACAGCAACAGAAACACATTAAATTGAAGTTGGGCAGTCCTTACAGTACGGACATGGCAAATGTGTCACCGATCCTGCTCTGCGCCGTAACTCAGACCTCGCAAGCACAGACAGCTCCTGACCCCAAGATCCTGCTCCTGTTCCCACTTCCACCTGCTCCGCTCACCCTCAGTGTCCACTGGCTGAAATTCTAGTGGGCATAAGGTCACAAAGTTGAAGCAGAGGAACGCATGACTTTCTCACTGTTCCCAGAGGGCTGGGAGGTGTCGGTAGCTTGGCCATCAGCTGCTTGTCCCTCCTTCTCACTTCAGTGGGGGTCCTTCCTGGCCAGTGGACTAAGACAGTTTGCTTCAGTGTCCTCACTGGCTATCAAACTTCAACTCTGTACTACAACATGATTATAGCCAGACAGAGGGGTGCCTATCCCTACTTTCCCCCTTCAAGGACACTGTTGCATTTTTTTTTTTTTAAAGAAAGGGTACTTTGGAGTGGCTAATATCAGGAAGGGAGGGATCTGGGCCCTTTATTTGCATAGCTAGCTTTCACCCCTGTCCCTCACTGAAATAGGCCTGTGGACCCTCCTGTGTCCTGGCCTTCTTGCCTCTGTGCTGTGCTGCAATTTAGGATCTATTAAAATAAACATATATTGGCATTCCTGTGAACATGCTTGTAGTTTAGTTCTCCTCTTTCCTCTGTTGTGGGCACAAAATGCCCTGCAAAAAGTTTTGTATTTTTATTTCTTCCTAAAGTTATATGAACAGAGCAGAGAGGGGTGGTGGAGAAGAGAAGAGGAGGGGAGGGGAGGGGACGGGAGGGAATAGGAGGAAAGCATGGGAAGGGAGAGGAGGAAGAGGAAGAGGAAGAGGAAGAAGAGGAAGAGGAAGAAGAGGAAGAAGAGGAAGAGGAGGAGGAGGAGGAGGAGGAAGAGGAGGAAGAAGAAGAAGAAGAAGAAGAAGAAGAAGAAGAAGAAGAAGAAGAAGAAGAAGAAGAAGAAGAAGAAGAAAGAAGAAATGAACATTCTGAGCTATTGACACCAAAAAGCTCTGAAGACCAGCACATGGTAAATCTACTATGGTGTCCATACAAGTATACAAGGAGGCACTAGAAGGCTGTGGCCTGTGGCACAGAGACCAGCAGCTGGCTGTCACCTATTGGAATTCAGCAATATCTGGTGACACCAAGACTGCTAGAAGAGCTGTACTTTGCCACCACATGAGAAAGAGCCTTAGATTGAATGCCTCCATAGTAGCAAATACATAAATGAAATCATATTAATCTTTTAGTCAAAAATCTTTTAAAAGCTTCGTGTTGTTTCTGAAACATCTCCACACTTCCTACCAAGACCCAAGCCCCTACACGCTCTACTCTGACCAGAACCCAGGTCACATTTCTGTCCACCCTACTCATTACTCTGGATCATTCACTACTGGTCCCAAACCTGAGTTACAGAAAACTGATTCTTTGGTTCCTATGTTTCTTCTACATCTCTAGAAGAGTGTGTCCATCTAGGGACTCTGTCAGCCTTGTGATCTCTGGGACATTGCTGCTGGCTTTTAGCTTGTTAGGAAGGCCTTCGGCTTCTTCTTCCATCCCTGCATTTCCTACCCCTGTGCTATGGTGTGCAGGCAGGTGTGCTCTCTAAGAGTGCTTACCCCTTAATCAGTGATTCCCTTTCACTCCTGCTGGCTGCCCCAGGCAGCCTTTGAAATGGTTTGATTGCTCTCTCCCTTGATACACTTTGCCTCTGTCAGGCCTGGAGAAGTCAAAGCTCTCCCTCTCTGCTCTGCCATCCCTGTTGCTTAAGCTCTGCAGCCTACTGAATGGGCCTCCATGTACCTATTGTAGATGAGACCCTGTTTTGACAAAGAACTAGAGAGAGAAGTTTCTACAGCAGTGCAGAGACATTGGGTAAGCTCCCAACATCTAATTTCTTGGTGTCTGGGAAAAGGCTACATCATGATTGACCCTCAAGAAATAACACTTGGGGCTGGCGAGATGGTTTAGCAGTCTAAGGCGCCTGCTTAGGAAAGCTTAGGCAACCACAGGGACTGTGATTCTATCCCCAGCATCACATGCTGTGCCAGCCCTACCTCCAGGGCAGGCTGAGCTGACCATAAAAAAAAAAAAATTGTTTCTGTTTTTTCCTTAAATTTTGGTATTTGCCAAACTTGGTCCCTATGACAGTTTCTTAGATACTTAGGCTTGAAGTGACTAAGAGCCTCCTGGTTTGTTCTAAGGGTTCCCAGGGTTGACGCCATCCTCTGCACTGCCCCAAATTGCTAAGACAGAAAAGTTGACATTTTAAATTAGAAGTTAGAAATCTAAGATTTTAGTCTGCTTCAAATTTGTGATTTTCATCACTGTCTTTTGGTTTATTAAATCATGCACTTTATATGAAAAGATCTTGGTTGTCAAAATAAAACTGTAAAGATATTCCTTGGAGTATCTTTTTATGTAATTATTATATCATTACTATTTAGTTTCTACAGTATTTTTCTTCTCAGTGAGATATGAAGCTTCTAAAGACAGGATGTGGATGTAACTAACCATCCCGCATTCTCCCTTCCCACCCGTACTATTGCCAATCCTGTACTTTTCTCTTGAAAATGCATTGGCTAAACATCCCAGCACTGAAGCCAAAGAGCCTGGAGTCAGAGCTTAGCACCCTGTGGCCTGAGTTACTTAATTACTTAGTCTCTGAATCACAGATTTCTCCTTGGGACAGTGAAGTATTTACCATATCTACATCAAAAAGTCATTGTTATGCTTTCTGGCTATGATAATGCACACCTGTAATCCTAGCATTCCTGAGGCTGAGATAGGAGGACCACTGTGAGTTCCAGGCTAGCAGGGGCTACATAGTGGATTCCAGGCCAGCCAGAGGTTCATAGTGAGACCCTGTCCAAAAGAAAGGTAGTTGGTGCAAGTGAAATAATGTAGGCAGTGTTCAGCACTGTTACTGCCGCACAATACTCCTCTCTAATGGTTCAATATTATTTTTTTCCACTCATTTGATAAGATCACATTTTTTCCTGTCTCCAGGATTTTTTCAGGATGTCATCTGTGCCAGGACCCCTGATGTACCTCTCCTTTGCCTCATTCACGTCCCTGCATCCTTGAGTTTCATTTCAGTGATAATTTCCTAAGAAAATTCTTACATAATATATCAAGTTGGATTTTAAGGAGCTCTTAGCTGCTCTTTAAAATTTATTCCTCATGGGAAGTCAAATTAAAATAATTGATGATATAATTACATATTTGACATAGGAGGTATAATCGAAGCATACAGTAGGGTGCCGGGTACACAGCTCAGCAGCCTAAGTGCCTGCCTGGCAGGTACAAAGTCCAGAATTTTATCACCAGTACCAAAAAAAAAAATGTGTGGTAAATGCTTACATTAAAAAAAGATTACCACAAAAGACATAACACCATCAAGATACTCTCTCTTGATTCCAAAACACTTATGTCATCATTTTTCCACTTTATGAAGCAGTTCTGGAGGTCCTCACTTGTGAGTATCTATATTAGTTATAATAAAATATAGTGATTGTTGTTTGTTTTTTTTTTTGGTGGTACCACCTATTCAACTCAGGAACTTGTGCTTGCCAGGCAAGCACTAATTCTACTGAGCTATCTCTCCAGTCCCATGTGACTGTTGTTTCTGATTACTGTCTAATGTTACCTTGCGTCCCTTCCTTGGTTTGGTTAACTCCTAAGCATTTAATTTTCTTGAAACTATTGTAGATTGCACTGTTTTCCTAACTTTTTTCTTGATCAATAGGGATGCTATTGACTTTTTTGTGTTGGCTTGTGTTCTAGTACTTATTGATTTTGGTTATTCATTCTAGGAGTCTGTTGATGAAATATTTGGGTCTTGGATGTAGGGAATCACATTATCTGTGAAGAATAGTAACTTCACCTCTTCCTTTTCTGTACCTATTCCTTTTATTTGTTTCTCTTGCCTCATCGCTCTGGCTACTGAACAGAAGTGGTGACAATGAACATATGTACTGAAAACCTATATTAATAAACACAGAACATTATAACATAATAAGGTTTTTTTTTTTTGTCACTGGAATAGGCCTGTGGGTCTTGTGGCTCTACCCAATGTCAGATTGACCATGAAAGGCAAACATTTTGAATCAATTTGGGATGTCAAGGGAGGCAGGACAGGGCACATAAAGACACTGGCTAAAGAACACTTCCAGAACTGGATCAGAAAGTGGCCCGACCGACAGGCACAAGCGCAGAAACATGTTTGAAATGAGGAGCTCTGGCCCATGCGAGAATAAGGGTAATGTGTTTTCTAATGAAATACAATATTTTTAAACTTTCACTCTTCTTTTTTGATCCCACTGTATATGACTTCCCTACTGCAATACAAATTTGATGATTTCTATTCTAATGCTTAAAGAACAAATGGTATTGGATGTACCATTGCACCGTAAGCTCTGGTGCATCTGGCAAAACTGAATGAGAGGACAGGTTTTCAAGCTTGGAGCAATAAAATGTTACCATCCTTCAGACCAAAGCCGCTCAAGAGCTGAACCCAGAAAGACCTTGCCTGTCAGTGCATTGCTTTGCTAATTCAGGGCATGGAGCCCAGTCTCACAGCACTGAGATAGCAGAGTCTGGAATTCCAGCTCCCCGGAAGGCTGGCATTTCTAGGCAAGACATGAGAGAAGGGGTGTGTGTGTGTGTGTGTGTGTGTGTGTGTGTATGTGTGTGTGTATGTGTTGGAGGACATAATGGGGATGGCTTGGAATGTAGGTGAGGACTGTGTGCATGCTATTGATGAAGGGCTGAGCAATACAGGCTCAGCTTTACGCTTCCCAAGACTTAAGCAGAAGCTAATGTGGGGCTGAGAACTGAAAGAAGATAGAAGTTCTGCAGTGCTAGAACGGAGATGGAGATCTGGCCAACTTAAAGAACTGGAGCAAAAAGAAAGACAAGAAAAGGGTCCAGAGCACCTCTGGCCTTCACTTGTGAGTTTAGAAAAAATGCTTTGGGGCTAAGGTAATTTCCTCAAGGAAGAACCACAGCATAGGACGAAGGCAATGACTCAGATTGGAATATTCTGACAAAAGCAGAGCTAGAGACAGGAAAACAAAGAGAGCTGTTCATCTAGGGGATGCCTTCTTGAGCAATATTCAGCCCATTTCAAAGAAGAAAATACAATCTAAGCTCCCTACGTGCCATCATAACAATGTCTACTATGTTCACAAAGACTACTCCTATTTGTAAAATCAGAATGATGAGATTCATCATCAAGATTTTAAATACACTTAATACAAACAGAGCTTCAAATTACACAGATGTTGCAATTCACAGAGAACAGCTTGCAGAATAAAGTTGGTCACAATAATAGGCAAGTGGAAAAGCTGGAAAAGGAATGAAATCAACAAAAAGATGTCAATAGAAACTGGAGAAACAAAACATAAGATCAAAAAATGAAAATATTTTTAGGTTTGCTTAATAACATATTGGGGACTACTAATGACAAATTATAAGCTGGACTAGAAATCAAAAGAAATACACCATCCAATCTACATAATAGAGAGTAAAGGAGATTTAAATAATCAAGCCTTAATGATCCAGGTATCATGTCAAAAAGCCCATTACAGTTAAGGGGGGATAAGCAAAAAGCTGGGAGTTACAATTTTGAAGAAATAATGGCCAATAAATTTCATATTTGTCCAGACACATCAAGGTAAAGCAAAAGTTTAAATTTCAAGCAAGATCAATACATGAAGAATCACACAAAATCATATTATAGCCATGGTGCTGCTAACTAAAGCTGAGGGCCTCCCTACAAAACAGAAAAAGGGCACTGAGAAGAATGTGATAGTGTGTTTTCTCATTAGAAAGAACAGAAGAGAGAAAATGATAGAAAAGCTCCCTTGATGTTTTCGAGGGAATATGGGCTACCAATCTAGAATTCTGTATTGAACAAAAAAATAGTTGTTTGGAGAGTGAAAGGTAAAATAAAATACTTTCCCACAGACTAAAACTAAAAAATTTCATGGCTGGTGGACCTGCATTAGATGATACGCTGAAGAAATTGCCTTAGACTGAGAGGCAGTGCCACAGTATTGAAAACTTGACTCTACAGGGAGAAATAGAGTACTGCAAATTGCAACTATGTTGGATAGATATAAAACATCATATTATTATCTTATTTTTTAAAAAATATTTGAGAGTTTATTACATTTGTAATATGTAAAATTTCTGACAAAAACCCAAAGGGCTAGGCAAACGAAAATACAATTTACTGCTGCATGTTCTTATATTTTACACCAAGTGGCATTATCTGAACTCTTCCAAGTAGTTTACAATAAATGAAGGTGACATTGTAATATCTAGAAGTGGAGTACAAAGGTGTATAATCAAAACATCAACAGAGGAATTACAATAGAATACTTAAAATATTTAACTCAAAAAGAAGGAACAGAGAATGAGGGACACATCATATGCTGGAAAGAAGAAAATATCCAATAAGATGAGCAAGTTAAAACCAACCCCACAATCAAATCTGTAACTTGATTAGAGCTATAACTCTCTCCCTTATTCATTAGTGTATTTATACTAACTTGCTTAGTGTCTGCTATGTGAAATGCTCAATCAGCACATACTCTTGGCATGAAATCACATTATGTGTATTCTATGATTCTTTCAGAATATACCTCTGAGCTGCAGGCTTATAACTAGCAGCTGCAGGTGGAATTTTCATGATCTGCTCCCTCACGGCCAGGGAAGCAACCCCTCCCCATCCTTAGAGGACAGCTGCATGGAAGGGGCTCTGCTGGCAGCGTTACTGAGCTCAGGAGTGAGCTCTGTTCAGCCAATAATGAGAAAGGAAAACTGGTCGTGAAGGTGAGTCCACTGGAAGACTGCTTATGTATGCAGCATTTCTCCACACAGAGCCAAAACACTATGAGAGGCTATTTATACCCCATAAACATGCATTTATTCACAAATATTTGTTATAAAACATATAACAGAAACCTTATAAATGATTTTCTTCATAGAACTGTGGATACATAGTGGTAAAGACAAAAGATTCCCTGCTCATCAGAACTTAACTGTCTACGTCTACCATACCTATTCCACTGTATAATTGATTCATCAATTTCACAGAACCAAATGCCTTGAATGCAACATTCAGTTTATTCATGAATGCATTCACTTGATAAACATTTGTTGAGTTCTTGTTATATGCCAGGCACTGTCCCAGTGCAAGGGATAATAACTAAAAAAGAAAATAAAATTCCATGTATTAGTGGGCCTTTAATTATTGCTGATAAAGAAAAATACACAAAAATGCATAGGAAAGCATAAGATATGGTAGCAGCGGACAGGTATGGGGCTTGTAGACTTCTCATAGTGGACAGGAGTTGGAGGCCAAGGGAAAACACCAGTAAACATGGTAGCTGGGAAAGGTTTACAAGAAGTTACATTTGAGTAAATATATCTAAATAAGATGAACAATATCTTACTTTCCTTGTAACAACTATCACAGTGTTTTACATGCATTAAGTACTAAAATATTTGTTGAATAATTATTAGCAACCATTTATTAAATTGGCACATATTTATACTTAGAATACATAGATTAGTACATATAATAATTAATCACATAAACCACCAAGTCCACTGACCACTGTATAAATTTTTCGCTTTAGAAATAGAAATTCAATCAACTGTGTATTGCTGCTTCTATAAAATAAGCCAACCTGCTAGCATTTTAGCCCTTAAACAACACAAACAAAGAGAGAACCATGAGCACAGAAGCAAGGATACACGTATGCAGGGCTCTTTACACTGAACTAAACGGAAGAGCATTCATCTTCACTAATGGGCAAGCAGGTCCGTTTATCACTAGGTAGACTCCTTCATGTCCCTGACCAGGCAGCTCTCAATAGTAAATATGCACGTGTTTAATGTTCACTGTTGTTTTTTCTGTGTACAAGAACTACCATTAGGTGTAAATAGTAAGTTCAGTGCTGAGTGGGGAGAGGCAGAGAATCAAGAATTGAGCGGACAGACACTGACTATGTTAATAGAAGTGGTAATTTTACCATAATGAGAGTTATGCTATTTTCTTCTCTGTAGAACTGTTAAAAATATCTTATTTTTCCCGTAGCTTTACTTTGAAACAAAGGTTCCTCCTCCATAATTCATAATCCTGTTCAGCTTCTAACATGTGCTTGTGAATTATGGACAATGTTTTTCTTTCTAGAACCTAAGCTTCTGGATGTCTGGTCTAAGAAAGTGGCTAGCAACATTCCAACAGGCGTAGTGTCTTCCCATGGTTCCCAACTATGGCAGAAATCACCAGGAGTGTGAGACGTGCTGTGATCCCATTTGTCACTCTGAATCAGAGTCACACTGATTTAATGACTTGCTGGATGGAGGAAGTAAATTTTATCTCTGCTGGGATGCCTATTTCTTAAGTGAGATCACAGCGCTCTTTATCTCTGTGTCTGTCTGTCTGTCTGTCTCTCAATATTCTCAAAATCATATGTAAAATTACAAGATCTAACTTAAAGTTCTAACTATGGGCTGCTTCTATAAGCGAAGCCAAGCCAAGCCAAGCCATGTTGCAGGTATTTTAGTGTAATAATAATAAGTTTTGCTGAAAGCTCCTGGCAAACCATACAGTTGTTGCTGGATCTTGCATTGAGTCCCAAATGAACAATCCTCTTTAAGAAGAATAACAGTGATATGGATGGCCAAGCATGAGGGAAAAAAAAATCAAAATTTGACTTTGTCCCTTTTGAATTTTGAAGGCCGAAAACTTCTTAATTGACATGTTTTGTGTTGCTTGATTGTAAAGCAGTTGCCTTCTCAATCAGTTAATTCAGAGGGAGGCAGCCAGCAGGTGCTTGACTTTGCTGGAAATAATCTACAGAATCTAAATGCAAATAGAGAAAATTTGACACCACTTAGAACTGCTATTTAGAGACACCTGTTTTACAAATAATGAATGCTAGTGTGTCTGTCAGCTTCTTGATTTCTTTGCTCTCCCAGTCTGTTTTGGTCTATGTGTCTCTGTCTCTGTCTCTGCCTCTGCCTCTGCCTCTGTCTCTGTCTCTCCCTGAGAAACTCCACCCCTGAGTTTCCCAACTCCTTGTTTTTGAACATCTCTTTATTCTTGAGTATTTCTATTAATCACTGCTTGTCTCGGTTCTTTTCTCTTTCTCTACCTCCTGACTCAGTTTCCTTCTCAGCCAAGGTTGGGTTACATTTGCTCTGTTTACTGCTGTGTCGACTATGTACTTCCTCAAACATTTGGACAGAGCTTTAGTAACCTGAGTACAAACTGGGACTGGATGTATTGCAGATTTCAGATCAATGTTTCGATTTGGGAACATTTGCGTAGACTTTACCAGCTGAGCATCACTAATGCGGAAGTGTAGAGTGATGGATTTGGAGACTAGGAATGCTCAGCCTGTACTGAGTTGTCCCTGTCATTGTCTTTTCCTATTGGCTGAAGGAACCTGAGAGCAAGCACAGAAAGCAGCGCCATAGCAAAGATGTCAGTCCTCTTTGGGATCTTCTAAGAGTCGTAACTAGAATCTAATATTCCTTTTGTTTTCTGAACAACTGGCCAAAGCCATTTATATAGGGGTGTCTTTTGTTACAGAGATGTAGAAATCATCTATGACATTTTGTGATTAGGGTGACAAGACCTCCTTGAGTTGACCCTAAAAGACACTGCCCACTTATGAGCATTTCCTTGACGCTATCGGTAAGAACATACTTGCTCCTTTTTTCAAAAACATGCTCACAAATGTCCTAGTTTAGATGGCATTGATATGTACAAATTGCCAGCAACCAGCAAGGTCTATTGTCACAAACTAATGTATAATCATTGACTAAGTGGCTATTTTATTATATTGTAACAAATGTAAATTGTGAAACTTCATTTACAAAATGGTGCTATAAAAGTGGTTATCATTAGATGGAAAGATGAAACATGGAACCGAAATGCAGATATTTGTGATCATAGTCATGGTGACACTTATAGTGGAAAGATTTGGAACTGTGGAGTCAGAAATAAGTGGTTTGAATCTCTGCCGTTTGTTGTGTGTTTGGAAACTTCAGAAGAGTAATATGATCTTGCTCAGTCTCTGTTATCTCACCTGCATGTGGGGAACAGTAATAACTGCACCTTTGCTGTTCCCGAGGGTGCTTAGAAAGTTAAAATATGGTTACTATACACTGTTCCTGGCTAGATATGATTCTTACCAAATATGTGCTGGAACAAATGTGTTTAATGTGTAGAACTCAAAGAGAAAAATATTTCAAGAATAAGACCAGTATTTTGTCTTCTATAGCAATAATGAAATATATTAAACATGTGTATATTTATCTTAAACATTGCCTCCTTAATATTAAATGAATTACACCTGAATTATAAGACATTTTCTCCCCAGGCCAATGAAAGACTTATGTCTTTAAAAAAACGTTTAAGCATTTTTTTTTTTTTTCAGAACCAGGAATTGAACTCAGGACCTTGTACTTGCCAGCAGGCACTTGTGCCTCTGAGCTCTCTCTCTGGCCTTAAGCACTTCTGGTAAACAAGCATAACTTCAAATATTTGTTTATAACAAGTCAGTTGTGTATTTAAAGTCTGAAAGCAAGCTTCAGTCAAGTGCTGTTGATTCTCCTGGTGACAGAGACAACAAATACAACTTAAAATTTTATTTTAAATGAATTTTAGAATTATAAAACTCATTTTCTCAGCAAACTGAATCTTTCTGGCTCCAACCCAGCTTCTTGTATATTAACTAGTGTGTGTCTTCAGCCATGGTGTCAAGTACCCTGTCTATTTTATGATGAGCCACTATGCCACGGTCCTTTATCACATCCCTGAGAGGACTTTTGGGGAGAAGGTCACTTGCTTCTTTTTGCTGATGCCACTTAACTTCTGCTTAATCCTACCAAGTCTCATTGTCCATTGTAAGGACTTTGGTTTTCACTCTGAATGAATTAAGAAGCAAAAAGAAAACTTGAGGGCCTTCATGTTTTATTCAATAATAATACCTGAGCAAGTACCCAGACCTGGTAAAAGCATATTTTCAGATCTCATGAAACTTACGATTTAAAAGAAATCATGAAATAAAAATAATTAAGCAGTAGTATAAGAAAATGCATAATATATCACCTTAAACCTAACCTTGCCTTAGGGACAGGAGCAGAGATACAAGGCCTAAAGTGCAGTGTTGGCTGCAGTGAGGACAAGCGTGCTCCCCTCGTGCCAAGACCCTCATGGGACCGTATGTCATTTAACCTTCATAAGAGCCCCAGTGGCAACTCACCTCACAATAGCTAAATTACAGCTGAGATAATGAAAAGCAGAGACACGCATGCAGGACACAAGTGGTATTATCAGGTTGTGAGCCTTTGTCCATCTGCCTGATTCCCGGTCTCACATCATGATCTTTCTTTGAGAAACAACAGCTCCATAAAATGGACATGTTCACTGCCTGGATGTGTCTCATTGCTCCCTCTTCACCTGTGAGACTATGCTTGGCTTTGTGGTGCAGTTTTTATTTTCTTCTCCAACTCTACCTTTAGGTTTTTAGGCAACTCATCCTATCTTAAACATATGTAGGAACTTGGGTAACTCATATGTTCTTTTAGTAGAAACGGTGGCTTAAATTCCTTTCTCTGTAGGACATCCATCAAATTCTTAGTGGTATTAAAAAATAATAATACAGTTGAAGAGAAAGCTCCAGAGATCCAATTTTTTTCGTCTGAAAAATGGGGCTAATAATACATGACACTCTTGAATCTCAAGGAACTTTGGAGATAAATGAAGCAATCATTTCTCCAAAAATTTTTCAAATGCCAGAAAAAATAAGATATAATCCATTATAATGTCCACTGTGAGACATTAGTTTCCTATTTTCAGTCATCTTGGATCACTGCTTATAATCTCTATCTTCTAATAATGTATTTATTCTATAAAAATTCATTCATTTATCCAGTAAGTGTTCATAGATTGCATGATAAAATAGACTCCATGATAAGTACCAGGAATGAAAATTACATAATATATTCAATGAAATAAAAGGTTTACATTCTCTCAGCTATCATTGTTAATTAACATGCCCAGAGAAGCATAAAAAGTTAGCTGTGCCTGATTTCTCCTGATCAATTGAATTGAGTTTTTCAAATAAGAAGCCAATCTAATGCTAGACAGCTTCTTTTAAGCACTGTCATTTTATAGCTTTTGTATTTCAAATTGATTTCTGTTGGACTAGGGTTGGAACTCTTTAATCTATATAAATTTTAAAATTATGGAAATCAACGTTTGTGAAATCTATCTATGTATCTATGCATCTATTTGTCTATCTATCTATCTATCTATCTATCTATCTATCTATCTATCTAACTATCATCTCTATCTCCATCTTTCCCTTAAGATTTTCAACAATTCTCCTCTTTCCATGTGCCAAATAATTTGGGAGAAAATTATGTCATTTAATCTTTACAGGACCCCAGTGGCAACTAATATCACAACAGCCAAATTATAGCTGAGAAAATTAAAAGGGGAAAAATCTGGGAAGGTCAAACAGCATGCTATCTGTTTGCATCTCTACATGGATAGCTCTGATTAAGAGCTGGCTTTTCCGTCACATGAAAGACCAATGAGAAAGTCATCTACTATTTATCTTGGCTCATTAAACACATTTCCCTTGGCTGCCTTACTCCCATGAGATTTTTAGACTTCTTCAGATGATCCACTGCTTAGCGTTGAATAGTATCCCTCAAAAACTCATGCTCATGAGGAACCTCCAAATCTGACCATTTCTCAAAATAGAGTCTTTCCAGACATAATTAGTTAAGATGAAGTTCTATTTGATGAGAGTGGGTCTAAAGATAGCTAGTGAGTGACATTATTATGCAGGGCAGGGCACATTTACGAGTGGACAGGGAAGACACCTGAATGAAGATGGAGGCAAAGACTGGAGGAAAGCCAGTGAAAAGTCAAGGAATCTCAAGGATTTCCAGCAACTACCAGAAGCTCAGAGAGTAACAAAGAATAAATTTTTGTGTCATGGTCTGGAGAAAGTACCAACCTTGCTCACACTTTAATTGATACTTGTAACCTCATAAACTGTGAGAGAATAAATTTGTTTTGTTTTAAGCCACCAATTGGTTGTAACTTCTTACTATAGCCTCAGGAAATTAATACCAATATCACATTAAAGTATGGCCACAGCTTTTAAATTTATGCATTTTGTACAGGGTCTGGATATACAGCTTGGGCTTGTAGTAATCCTTCTCTTTCTGCCTCCCCATTTCTGGGGTTATGGATGTGCACCACCATGTCCAGGCTTGGTTGACCTGGCACAGGGCCAACATGGAATGCAATACTAGGGATTGAACTCGTGTCATTGCACTTGCTAGATAGGTTCTTAGAATTCTGAGCTATATTCCTAGCCTATCATGGCCACATATTAATGATATTCTTTATATGAAATGCTGCCTTCACACAGAGTTCCCCAATCTACAACTGAAATTATGTGCCCTCTTATTATTACTGATAGGTTCTGAAAAATATTAAGAAGTGTATTCATTCAAGATGAATTAAACACTATAATGGGTAAATTTCTACAGTGGGTTGAGTCATCACATCCTATATTCTGTAGTATTAGAATTCATTAAATCTTTGTTAGACTAAGCACTTATGCAGAAGCAACAAGAATCAAAGGTTGTCTTGTTTTGGTTACAATTGATTAATCTGTATTTACTGAATATAGGATGTCTTTCTATATCATGGATACCAACAGCTAAGTTTTATAGAGCAAACTACAGAGTATATACATGATATTATTTGTGTCTAGATGTCCTCCCAAAACCTCACTTTTAGATTGGGCTTTTTCAGAGCTGGCTGAATTTAGATGGTGTGATGTTAAGATTGAAGGTGTGTAACTACTAAGCTATTTTTCTGATAGGTTTGGCACCACCCTAAACCCAGTAGCCTACTATATAGAGTTTGAAAGGGGAAGAAAGATGATGTCAAGGTCTCTTGTTGCTTTTTCTATATTCTGCTGCCATAAATAGTAACTGTTCTACCATGGGTCATTCTGACTTGGAGCCAGAGAATTATACACCAAAACCTCCAAAAACTATGAATTAAATAATTTTTTCCAAATAACTTTGGGTGTTAGGAATTTTCTCACAGCAATGAGAGATAAGTAACAATATCTGATCCAAAGAGTGGGGTTGTTGCTGTGACTACACCTGACCATGTGGCTCAGGAGCCTTTGGAAACAAGTTGTGGGAAAAATCTGGAAAGGTTCTGAGATGTTGGCTGAAAATGTAGAGCTGAAATGTTAGTAAAGGCCAGGTTGATGATTTTCTGATGGGAAGAAGGACTACACTGGCTGGTGGACTAGAGTCGTGCCTCAGCAGGAAGTTTGCTTGAAGTTCGTGTCCAGAGACTTTGCCTGATACTAATAATAGGAGCATCAGACTCATTAATCTGGAAGAAGAAATTTCAGGCATTCTAATGTTGACGCAGTCCAATGGCTACTGTTAGAAGGTTTTTAGACAGATTTATTTTGAGAAACAAAAGCAAAGAGTTCAGCAGAATGACTTAAAGCATTTTGAGTTTGGCCAGAAAGGAAGCTCAGATAAATCTGTGGGGAGCAAAGATAGAGCAGAGGAGACCTTGATTGCTGATATGGAGCAAAAGAATACAGAAGGTGACCTGCAGGCATCACAAGAAACAGCAGGACATTATCCTTTGCGAGCTCAGAGTTGCAGCCTCCAAATGGAAAAGGTAAATGACTTCACTTTGTAAAGAAAGTTCCCAGAGGACTGTGTTCCAGAATGGTGTTGGCCTCATTAAAGCCTTTGGAATTTGGTTCTTAGGCACTCAATTCCTACAGCCAAGAGAGAAGAAAGCCTGGCTACTGCGCCATCTCGTGTAGATCTTCACACCAACCACTCAGTGCTAGTTTTAGATGCATGCAGAATGCAAGAGTTGTGCGGCCAGGAAGGCTTTCACTTAGATTTCCGAAGGAGGTCTCGGATGACAGGTATTGTGCCTCTTACAGGGCAAAGTGTAAAGCTGTGAGTGCAAAGCCAAAGGTTTAGTGGAGACCCCAGAAGTTTTGAGCAGACTGAAACGTGGATTGATTGAGAAAAATTACTAGAAAAGAGCAGAGCTGGCCCCAGAGAGGACAAGGAATTATAACCACCAACAGTGTTGTAGAGGCAGAGCCACCCAAGCCCCTGGGAGTTGACATATTGCCACAGATTGTCTTGTATAGTGCACATGGGAATAATTGACTTAATGCTTTCCCTGCTGGATTTTGGACTTGCTTTAGTCCAATTCCTTTATATTTTCCTATTTATACCTCTTAGGGTGGTAATATTTATCTTTTTTCAGGGTACATTGCAGTTGTTTAACTTTCTTTTCGTGTGTACAGGAGCTTACATCTAAAAGATTGCCTTAAATCCCACAAGTGGCTTGGGCCTTAGAATTTTCTGCCATAACTATTATGACCCTGGCAACACTCAGAGATGGACTAAATGCCTTTTTTCTAAGGGAGTGTACATGAGTATTTGGTGAGCAAGGGAACAATGCTATGATTTCTGTCTAGACCATCCCCCAAGGCCTCATGCACTTTTAGATGGGGGTTTTGCAGCTATAGTTAAACCTAGAGTTTGTGATTCATTCATACATTAATGTGAGGATTAAGGATGTTGGGATTAAGTGTGTTGATGGCTGGATCAGCCTACTGATTGAATTTACACCACCCTAATCCAAGCAACCTTGATAACATGAAAGGGGGAGCAAGAGGCTTATCTCCACACTTCGATCTTGTTGCTTTTGCTGTCTTCTGGCATCCAGATAGAGTATAAAGAGGCATAAAGATGCTGTTAAGGTATCTTGTTCCTTTTGAGGTATTCTGCTGCCATGGATGGTTGCCTCTCTGTAAAGAACCACTCTTCTTGGAGACAGAGGATTATGGACTGAAACCTCTACAAACTGTAAGCTACATAAGCCTCTCTTCTTTTAATGTTAGTTGTTGGGTATTTTGTCACAGTAAAGTGAGAAAGGTAACCATTTCATCCATCTGTCTCATTTACTATTTTATTGTCATATTACCACTCCCTACTACTGCTTTTTTCTACTGGATATGTTGGTTAGTACTATGGTGTGAATTAATTCAATTCCAGCAAATACATTTAGTGATGTTCCTACCCTTAGAATCACGAGTATATTTAGAGATAATTTATTTGAAGAGGTGATTAAGTTAAGCTGGGGCCATTAGAATAAGGCACTGAGGTATTATGAATGATGTCCTTCTAAGAAGAGGGAGGTATATTGTGAATGCAGAGACACAAAGATTGCAGGAGACCATGTGAGAAGAAAGTGTCTGGAACCAAGAAGGGAGGCCTCAGAGAAACCACATCTGATGAGACCTCATCTTAAATGTTGACTTGAGTACCATGAGGGATTGCACTTCTGCAGTCTAAGCCATTCAGCCCATGACATTGTGCTATGGCAACCCATGATGGTGAATTTTTTGTGCCAGTGTTACCTGGTTAAGGTATTCCCTATCTGGTAATTATTTCCAAGTGTATCTGCAAGGGTGCTCCAGATGAGATAAAGCATTTATGTCAGTGAACAGATGTCTGGCCAGTGTGGGTGACCATCCTCCAGGTATTTGAGAGGTGAAACCCAAGAGCAGATGAGGGGTGTGCCAGATCATCTTGATTGCTAATGTGGCTGGGTTCAAGGAATCCTGTAGTGTGACTGGATCATGAGGGGGATAAATTCACCAGTGAATATTCTGTTAGGAACAGGGGGCCAGTTGGAGATACATAACTTCATGCCACTGAAGGATGTATTTGTTGCTGGTGCTCTTCTTCTGTGCTCTGCATCCTGAACTGAGCAGTTGAACACCACCACCCTCTGCTGCCATGATGTCTCTCTGTTGGAGACAAACGACAATTGAATGAAAACTCCAAGGCAAATTAAACCACTCCTCCATCTCCTGGTTGTTCCTGGTTCTCAGGCTTTGGGAGTGTAGAATATTTCCCCATTCCTACCGTGAGATACTATTGATTTTCCTGGTTCTTCATCTTACAGAGAGAATATCGTAAGACCACTTGGCATGCATAATCACTAGTCAGTTTCCATTTCAAAGATTATAGAATATATATATATATATATATATATATATATATATATATATATTTGTTTTATTTATGTGGAGCACCCTTCTCACAGAACAAATGCTTAGGAAACTGTATAGGTGACCTCATAACTTATTGTGAACCTAGCACGTCACTTAGAATAAAGAAGAAACTTACTATTGAATAACGTTACAGCAATGTGCTCAACTTTGGGTTTCCAGGTATACTAAGGCTCTGGTAGTCTTATCTATATTATC